>QRAM01000197.1:128077-168269 GCA_013436055.1 Halocynthia roretzi | reverse complement strand
GGACGGTTCTTTCGAGGAACAGGAGAGAAAGGAACCTCTGAAAGGGATCGCAGCACTTCACAAAAAAGTACCTGGAACCATGTTGTTCCAATATTTCGCAAAAATATAGGCTGCGGGCTGGAGAAGAGTTTCGGATTCGGATTATTTTACATCCAGTATATCAATAATAACATAGATATATTTTCTCAGCGAGTCGTTGCCAAATTTAGCACGGGGTTTAAGATGCATCTCAGAATAATGCTAGAACAAAGAAAACACGGTTCAGGAGGGCATGAAATCCTACTTAGATTCGCTCAAACGCCCCCTAACGGCTAAACAGTAGTATATTGTATACATATATACCCTTTTCGCTGAGGGCTAAGGGCTCCGCACGTGCGGAGTCAGGTTGCTCTGCTAGTCTGATAAATAAAGCGAAAGTTCATTTTCGACGTGGGAGGGGAAAAAAAATACACTTTACAGCAGTGTGCCCCAAGTTTTCAGAAAACGCCGCGCAGGTGTCTTTGAATTCGAGAGGACATTCTATTCTATTCCATTCCAAAAATGGGACCATATTTTGGAGAATCAATCATAAGCATGAAAGTAAGCGTAACTGTAGAAAAGAAAAACCTAAACGCTACAATGTTAATGGAACAGGAAATAAATTTGAATCTCGCTATCATGATTTTTACAGAATTCATTTGTGCTATATTCTATGATTCATAATATACTAGAAAAGCGAGCCGACGTTAACCAGGTAAGCCTTCAATTAAAGGGAAAAGCTCTTATATGTATATATCCAGATTGTTATTTTGACCGCTAGGGGACGCTGGGACAGGCCTTAGTAGTATTTCATTTTTTCCGCATCCGGAACCATTAGGATTTCTAGCGCGGGAGGAGGGGTTGGGGATCTCTGGCGTAAAATATGATACAACTGAGTTATCCGAAATTCCAAAATCTAAAAGTTTCACTTTACTTTGAAAATAAAATGTTGGCTTTTTCAGTTTTAATTTTGTTTACCTGTAATCGTATTCAAGGCTTTGTATTAATACCTTACATTAAACCCAATACTTGTATAGTAAAGAATCATATACAAATGGTGTAAGTAAACCAGCCAAAGGCAACAGAAACATATGAAAAAGGGCCGGCCTAGTTATAATGGATAAAAATATTCTGAAATCCATCAAAATCCGAAATCCACAACACTTTCGGTCCCAGGAATTTCGGATAAGGGATTCTCAACTGTATTTCATTTTTTCCGCATCCAGGTTCTCTTTGTTGATGCATTATTCGCAAATGCATCTGGACCTCCGTGACAGGGTTATGATTTCTTGCGCGGGATAGGTTGGGAATCTCTGGCGTATAACATGCTTGACGTCGTTAAAAGAAATGGCGGGCAGGACAGGACGGCTAGCTGGTGCTGTAAGGTATGTGTATTTAACGGCATAGGTAATACTTTTCCGAGATACGGCGGCAATTATTACCGAGCGAGGCATTTTAATAAGAGGATCAAGAATTATTAGTTTCACAAAATGAATTTCTACGAACAGGTTTTGCGTAATTTGATGAAAATGACTAGTACATACCTCTCTATAATTGAATACGCACTGTGTCTACACACGCACAATAGGCACGGTAATAGTATTACATTGGATACAAAAGAGAAAATTTTGTTACATCTATTCTCATGTAAAAGACTAAGCTTTGATGTTTTATTAATTTACAGTACCAAGTAGAAGTGAGATTAAACTTGTGGTGATAATAATTATAATTGTATGTTATAGGAAACCCAATAAGACTTCGATGGCGTTGGGGGAAAATCTAGTCCCGTCTGAGAATTAAACGGATCGAGGATATATTTAGACCATCGCTGATTGTAGAGCGAAGCCGTACATCAAAGAAAGAGATTTTTACCGTTTAAACGTAATTTATCCCAAGTAACATAATTTTTCAAAGCGAAATACAGTGAATATAATTGCTCCATTACCGCAGAGGATTCGTTTTTTCCAAGGATATAAAAGGTTTCCGCGAAATCTGAGATTATGAAATTTGCTAATTACTGTTTGAGGTGACGATACATTACAAGGTTTTCCATAAAAGCACGAGCCCGTGTTGAAGGTCAAAATAATTGCGATCGGGTGATGAAAATTGAAAATCACTAGGTGGTAATTTCCTGGCGATTATTTAAAGTATTTCGCTATACCAGCAGAAACCACTTCGAGAAAAAAACGAAAATAAGGGAGAAACGTAAGCTTGTGTTTGTATAACACATTTTTATGGTTTCGGTAAGTAAAAAAACGAAAATTATTTCAACAGAAATTCGAGTAGGTTTACTGCAGAATGAACCGATACGCATGACCTTTTCAAGCAGTGGAACCCTGGGAATCAAGTTCAAACATTATCTGTCACTGAGAATTACTCTTTTAAAAGTTCGATATTTCTATTCCGGTACAATACGGCCCATTATGAAATAAAACTTGAAAAAATTCAAGTTGAAATATTGAGAATATTTAGGATAAACATATACAGATTATCATTTGCAACACCATTAACAGAATGCATGTAATGTGATAGTTGCAGCTTCTGTGAACTACTGACCCTTGGACTACTGCAGGTTCATCTCAGTAAGGTCATCACGTGAATCACGTGTATTTGTGAACGACATTGACAGATAGTTAGTTAGAAAACCATTGATGATGTACCTCTAAAACCACTAAAGACGTTTTATTCTAACATGGACATTAATGGATGCAGACTTCACAAAACAAATCTTTTCATGCAACTGCAAACGGAGGGTTTGGCTTAAGACTCTAAAACAAAGCTATACGTCATCATCTAATTATATTATTTGAAAATGCATATCATTAAGTATATTCAGTTAAAAAATTATGGGCGATTTCGAGATGGAAATATTTAGTTTCACAAGAGTGGCCAGATAAAGAATCCAAAGCGACTTAACATTTAAAAACCTCAGACAGAACCAACCATTCTTTTGGGGCCAAATAACATGATCTTCTTTGTATGCCTATACAAAATAAGGTGCTAACAAATTCCATGGAGAGGCAAATTTGTGAAATCGTGGAATAAATTGGACAACACTGTATGGAGTGACGAAATAGTACCTCACTACTACAAGCAAACTATATCCAACCAACACAGCTTTGGATGAAACTGTCATTCTAATATAGCTGAATATCTCAAAGTCATGAAATTACCTTGACCTGCCGAAAATGACACGTCGCAGCGAAAGTGAAATCTCTGGGACGCATTACAAACTATTATATGCAGCGACTAACAACCAGTGTATACTGAATCTGTTTCGGCGGAAATTCCGTGAAATTACCGAGATTTTCACAATGCAGTTCATGAACGAAACGTAAATAATAAACTATGTCGTCGTTTATCCATTTATATACAGCAATTTCTGTAGAGTAATCTTTGGATTTATATGACCGCACAAATGAAGGATTTAATGTTCACGATTGCAATTTTCAGTGAGAGGTTGGTAAGCAATTTCTATAATAGGGAAGCGGTGGTACACACTCGTGAAACGCACTGTGACTGTGTGGTATATTATATCCGTGAATGTTATCCACTTCCCTCACTCTTGTGATTTGCCACAGTGTCAAATTGTTATCGCCTGATGGGAGATTTCAGGTTTTTGATGCTATCTGACCGCGCGTCAATCACCAACCAACGAAGATAAACGGATAACAAAAAAAAATTAATAACAGCAACAAAATATCCTGTAAACGAATTGATGGGAATTTGGGCAGACATATCGATGGAGTAGATAGATAATTTTGACAAACAATTATCGACAGTCGTCAAGATATATTTACTTCGATATTATCGATACTAGAAAAACACTCCGTACTAATAGGACGTTTATTAACACTGTTATTTGGGATAAAAGCGTTCAATTGGAATACGGAGGAATAAAAAAGAAGCGAAGAAATTGCGCAATTCACATGATATGGCGAAATGGAGAAGAACTATTTGCATTACCAGAAAAACATCACAAAACCTTCATTGTATTGATATCCCGTTACAACTCGTTTGAAAACGCCGAAAACTGGCGTCTGATTGACGAAATATGACGAATGACAACACTGAAGTCAAACCTAGGTGATTCGGCCATTTGTGGCGATATTAAGGAAGACTACCCATAGAATAATTAGGAGTTCATTGTAGAAACTAACGTACTGGGTTCGTGGTGTCAGAAGTTTTAGTTTGTTTCTAGCAAACATCTAATATCGCCTAGGCGTCAGTGTTCTTGTCCGCTAAGCGCAACCACTGTAGCTTTTGCCCGAGCGCACTTTTGCATGTATACATATATACAATGCAGTCGTAATTAAGTCGTTCACAACTTGTCTGCAGTACTTAAGGAAGTTTCTATATAATGAGGCCATGTTATACTTTAAATGACTGCGTCATCAATTTGCTCATTTTTCTAAACCACATAATACGGCGGAGTTCATGACGTATTCCTACCAATATAAAAACAATTTACCGTAAAAATCAATTACGGTTTTATACAATCGGAGAAGAAATCTTTTCTACCAATACTACACCGAAACCAAAATTGTACGTATTTTTAGTTGATAATCGCAGCACACAAACACGCCACATTGAATCATGCCTTTTGGATCGAGGCATTATTCTCAGAAATTGCACTGAACTTACGACGTTTACCGAGCTCCGTGGCAAGCCTCGTCAACACACCCTACCTATTCGTGAAAACGATTACACTGATTTATAAATCCTTCAAATTTGTTAATATCAAAACAGCCTTAACTGATGGTTAACGCGATAAACAAATTGAAAGTAACAGAAACAATAATAACTGATTACAAGGCGAATAAGGTGTCAACGGATTTTGGGTCACCGATAACGTTTATGAGATGTACCCGGAACACAAAAAAGACAACGGTGAAAACGGCATCTCATGTATTAATTATTTTTCTGGGCACGGATAATTCCCAATAATTATTTGTAATTAATTAATCATTGCCATTAATCTGATTCGCATATCCTCGAATGTGTATTTAATCATTTCAAAAGACGTCTAAACCAAATTAAATTCCTGCTGGCCACCGAGTAGATCGACCATTTACGAGAATTCCAGTGAAAGAAGAATTACAGGAAGGATGTGTATTACATATTTCCGGAATCCTAACATCGTTGATATAAATACTAACTGCATTGAACTAGAGTCTCTCGTATTCAATCTAATATGTATTGATTTCATTGTATGAGCGATAATATAGTGAGAACAGTTAGAATGGCCAAAACATTACAGTATCTTTTAGGGCAATAACGTCACTGTTTTCTCTACACATATGTACACACACCACCAGGCATAAACAATGTCTTTATAAACAATTCGACATCTAGCGAAAGAGATACAGTACATCACTCTTATTGGCTTTCCGCTCCATTTCCTTAATGACAAGATTACCATGTGTGAATAGGGACGTGTACAGACAACTTTTGCATCTTGTGGACTGTAGTTTCAAACGTAATATTCCAGTTATAGAAGCCATACATCATCACTCTCAAAACAAAGTAAGCTGTACACTTACTAACGAAATTACAAGTGCTGTACAAACTTTGCAGAATAAAAACCAGAGTGAAGACAAATAACTTACGAAGTAACTATAGTTAGTTAGACGTCACACCTTAACCCTGGAAGATAAAATCAAAATTATTTTGCATACACGAAAATTAGGAACCTCCAGCAATCTCCAGCAATTGCGTAACTCCGGTGATGATGTCACGGGGCTAAAAATATGAACACGTCATCAAAGGTTTAAGTGCGTTTCAAAGAAGATTAACTTTATTAGCCTGTCAAACAAGAGACCATGACTGTTTCGGTAAGTCGGGTCAGAAATGAAGAAAAATGGTCGCGTAATATAATAGGCCACCCAGACAAGAAAAACTGTTACATTAAAGAGTAATATAACGCACTAATCTAGCTAAAAGCCCTGCAAAAATATAAGGCTGGGAGAATGAAATTAGTGCTCCTTGGCTCATAATTCGATTTAGGAAACAAATAAATGCTATGTGTTTCACGTGTTAAAAGTTGTTAGTCTTAGCTGTGGCGACTTCAAGGGGGTGAAACCCAAGTCGGACAAAGCAATGTATTCTTCTGTGACCATGATGGCACAACAGTCCTCGGTCTTTGCCATAAGTAGATTTAGGACGAAACTTAGCGAACACAACGATTACGTTACTTACTTTTATCAAGTAGGATAATCTGACCACACCAGTCAATTACTTTATTTAACAAATACAAGGATCGAAGAACGCTTACGAGCCCGGAAAGAAGAATGCAGTAATGGCCGAGCCACAACAATCTCACGCCTTTGTTCTCGATTCCCTTACCCATTACCTTCTGTGTTCAAAGTATAAATGACATGGAAAGAAGGTCAACGTTTCAAATCTTTTGTTTCAACTTTTCACTTAAGGATGACGAAAACAACTAAAGGTTATTTGGAATAATTTATTCAATTTACTGCCGTGCTGTGTTTGAAGAGATTCGAGGAAATGCTATGAAGTAAAACAAAATTAACGACTTAACATAAACAATACCCGGGAGATTGAACAATTTGGAACTACACAGGGTGATTGGAAGGCGAAGATTACCTGAAATTATGATGTTTTGTTTTAGATGGGTAAAAAATATCTCCGATTGAGAGAGACAGAAAATAAGTGGATATGGAAAAAGGAAAGGGAAATCATATTATTACGTTTATCCACCAACACAAGTGGAAAGGACATCTCAACGGAAGAATCTCAACGAAAGATTGCAAGCGATTCTTATTTAATAATCTGTAATTATAGGGGATAAAGCGATCAAACTTTCTTGAAAATCATCCCACAGAGTAGCTGGGATAAGAATCTGAAAAAGTGTCCAGTCAAACAAATGCCGTATACTAATGAGAAAGTTAATTGAGATTGAGTCGACACGATTTAAAACTGTTTTTTTCAGTGGATACGCACAAAACAGAAGGTGGAAAACAGTGGCGGTCACGATCTGTCCTCACTGAATTCCATGCCGAATAAAAAAGAATTAATTATAATTTGTCGGTGACGTCATAACCAGGGCATCATTTCGTCTCTTTAGGTACGCACGACTGTTCACCATCACCGTCATTACGTACTAATGTTGTTCGTCGTTTACGTAAAAAAATGGTACAAAATCGCATTATTCTAAACGACAATAGATGAACGTGTGGTGGACACGTGTTTCACGAAAAGATGACTAATAACGGCTTCTGAATCACAAACCCAGCTAAGCTATACTTTCCCTTAAACCTTAAACGTTAAAATCGTGACAATGATGCAATGAAAAAATAATCCCCCCTAATTCGGGGCTGCTCGGTCAGCTTCTCCTCTGAGTATCAAAGGAGGTGTGCAACCTTGTATCACTCCCGGGTCAAATACACTGAATTAGACGGTGGGCCACACTTGCATTTTACATCGACTATCTACCAGTGACTGGCATAAAAAAAACGATCTGTTTTTTTTGCAAATCAAATAATCCAACTCTAGGAACGCTTTGCTTCGCTACTCATATAACATCAAAACCAGTAGCACTGAATTCCGGTTACGGGCCGTACTCTAATCAAAAACCGCAGCTTCCCGCGGGCCGCACAAATTCGATTCGCGGGCCACATTTGGCCCGCAGGCCGCAGGTTACACACATCTGATGTAGATAACTGAAAGTAAGAATGGCTCGCTTAAACGTTGGTGCTTCTCATACGATTGCTGGTAACGTGGTCAACCTTTATTTATTTCTTATCCGTGTTGGTTTTTTGTTGCAAGTATTAATTGTACAGGTATTATAATTATGTTTCGGAATTTATTTATATTACGCATTTTATTTATTTTATATTCGTTGATTTTAGTGTATTCATCTTTAACCTCGAAAAGAACATTGACATTGTGAACTTTACTCCCATTTTCGAATGGGCAGTAGAGTATATACTACGGGTACCTATGTATTTGTGGAGTACACTGAAAGGTGACCAAAGAATTACATTAAATTTTGGTTAGCCATTCTTGAATACAGAAAATACAATACCCAAAAAATCAAAATTAAATAATACTATAATACTCTATTAATTCAAGATGCCGTTTGTAGGATAACGGATCATAATGCATACTCTACATACACACTCACTGCTTGTTTACACAATATTTTAAAATACTCTATGATTACGAAACGACATCGTGCAATGCATTACGGGTGGATCGAGATAGCATAAATTGCAGGTTCAATGGAAAATATCTATACCTAACCTTTAACATAAATATTTGGCTTTAGAATAATTCAAAATTTTGACCTTACACTGGCAATTTTCTCCTAAACGCATCGTTCGGCGGTATTTTTACCCGGATAGGAGGGATGGCCAAACTACAACACTGCGATGACAGACTACGCACATATTTTCTTTCATTCTATATAGAAATTTCGTTCTAAAATTACATATTGTAGAACGACATATGAGCTGCTAATCCACAGAAGGAAATTATCCCGGATCACCTGTAGCACCTGTTCGGCAAATGTAGAATAAGGATTATTATTAGTGTCGATCACCATTCGAATTAATCTATAGGTCAACAAAAAGATCACTTCCACCTCTAACCGCTTATTACGTTCCCAGTGTTTTAATTCTGTATGGAGAACGGATTGGTTGAAGATATCCATAAATTCCACATGTAGGGATACAGAAAGTTCTGCTCCATAAATTACGGGATTTCGAAGGATTTAAGTGCAGTCATAAAACGCCAATCATTTGTGGTATAGCGAATTCGCACGTTACTAGCTTACGAAGGCCGTTCAGTAATTTTGGATTTAGATAAGTAAAACGGAGTTTTCCCTCCGCGATTCGCGTGCCAATTCAGTTTGCGGTATTTCACAGCGACCGAACCATTGATGGGATTCGGGTTACATTTACGGGCAGATTACTGCATCCAGTTGATGCTAGACTTGCTCTTGCAAAACCTATCATTACATGAAATGTTCCAACCTCCAACCCTCCTCCGCACGAAAAAATATCGTTATCTCGATTAAAGGGACCGGGGTCTTAGGAGATGCGGCCCCGGGTTGGTAATATTTTTTGAAAGAGGGGTTGGGAGGTTCACAGCCATGGTTTGTAAAATATTACAAATATAAATCAAGGTAATTGATTCACCTAACAAACATTGTCAGAGCTTCGAGTTTAATATGATATCATATTCCTGCTTAACTTCAAGTGGAGTCAGTGGAATCGACATCTTGCTGCTAACGCACGGAAATAATGCGAGGCATTTTGTGATTTGCCATTTTAGAGGGAGAATTGAAAAGTTCATGGAAGTTTCACAAGGTATGAACTGTAAACGTGGGAAAGTTATGTTAAGCCCTAAATCAAAGAAACGCATTGTATCTGTTTTTTTACAGTTTTTAAATCAAAGAAACGCATTGTATCTGTTTTTTTACAGGTGGTACAGGCAGGGCCTCCGAGAGAATTTTTGCAAGCTTGAACAAGACTGCTTCCGGGCCCTCGGAGCCCCTATCTCAAAATTGACGATTGTCCAAATCGACCTCCTCTTAGAATCATAAAATAAATAGATACCCTACGGATAACTGACGATTTGAAAACGGTTCATTATCACTCATCCTTTCACAGCATGAAATGATCCGTTAGTTCGATAGGAAAAACAGACAGGTGTTGGAAAAATGCCAAGAAATTACCGGAAGAGTTACAGTCCGCTTGCTTGTCAACCATTGTAATATAATGCAAAGGAAGGGAGCTGCTAAGTATTGTGTTCTCTCTTTAAGAAGAGGGGCCACAGAAATTCACTTGCTCTCAGGGCCCCGGACCGATGCACCCACTGGAAGCCGCACCTATACGCGTTGGGTACAGATACACTATGCTAAGTGCCCAGGAGATTATTGCTGTTATTTCCTCCTTCCCTGATCCCTTTTTATCAGCATGATTTTCGACATAAAATGTAATCAGCAATTAAATAGAACAACACTTCTCTTAGGACACAGGAAAATAACACCTGACTGATTATCTTGAAGCAATTTAGCCATAGGAATTTTTGCGATCTACGTAAGACAGCATACGACATGGCCTGTGTAATTATATGTCTATACCAACATCACTTAGCAAACGACAGCAAGAGAACGTTTTGTAGCTAAAGAACCATAGTACTGTAGATCTGCAAAAAAAACCGACGTGGGAGAGCGAGCAGATTGAAAACTATCTTTCAGAGAATACTCGGATTACTACCTACAGACGACATGCAACAATGCGACGTAACGAGGTGAAAGTATGGGCAACGGTCAGTTTAAATATTAGTGGAGTACAGGCTGACATCTAAGACAGGTGTTGTTTCAGTCATGCAGTTAAGTAGAGCACTTAATGCAAAACTACAAACAGCTTTGAGCTGACTCCTAGCTGCGTTTTTAAGCTAAAGCTTTATTGAAGTAAGTAAGAGGGATATACTAGCAGTACAAGACTGGGACACTTTCGAGAAAAAAACAATAACCGGATGAGGCGATACATTATTCTCCGACAGCGATTCGGTAGAGTCCAACAGTATTGTGCTTTGTGCAGGAAATGCTGGCGTTCTAGTCTAATAAATGCGCTCTGCTGCAGTCGTACGCTGATATTAGTTAATCAGATTGTTTATTGTAGTTTCACAGACATCGAAATTTCGATGTTATAAATTATTCAAAATTTCTATCGTAATTAAGTTAATATCGATAACGCAGTCAGATACGGCGACAATGAACAAACAAAGACCGACAAGAAATTCAGGGAATAATCTCAGAAGGAGTTTGGCAAATTAGAAATTAATCGTGTGATGGATCCTTTCGTACTGGCAAGACTCCGATTAATATGCAATTCGATTATGCTGTAGAATTTGCATAGCAAAGACGCGAGGCTATTGACAAACTGGTAGAGTACTGATAACCAAGAGTCAGTATGAACCAGGTGAAGCTGTGTTCTCAAGAAGTGACAAGATAAAAATGAAATAGTTATGATCTTTCGTATTTTACTTGCGAGGATATTTTTTAGGTGAGATTCTCCATTTAAATTTCGGGAAAAATTCCGCGGAAATTCCGCTTCGAGCAGTTGTTTTCCACTAATTGTTCAAAGCCATTACGATTTCCGATCAAAATCGTAATTTTTGCTCGCAAATCGCCCGGTTTACGTCGATCATTCCGAATCCGGATCTAGATTATATGCTTGAGACCTCGCGTCCTATATAACAATTACAACCTAACACGTAAATTCCTAAACGATGATTAGCCAGCCGGCATAATACCGTGCATTTGAAAAACAGGCTTGAGTAGTAATCTCAGAACTGGAAGTTTACGAGGTTTCCACCAATACTATACTGCGCGAAGTAACAGAAATTTGCAAGGAATAAAACAACGTTTGACATTTACGACTTGACACTGAGGATGCTCGATGAATAACAGTTGTGACAGACTGCGGATATCAGAAATTTAGTTGTGCAGAATAGGGCAGCGTGTTAGGAACTTTGGTAATAGAATTGAGGTTAAGGAATTACATGAGTCACGATGTACAGCAACCGAATTATGCCTAGACAGTGCGGCAAAGGTTTTTAACAAAATTATTAGAAGTACGGTAGTTACAGAGACTAGGGAACTTCTTGAGTAGAATCAATATGAAATATGGTTAAGATTACAGTTATGACTATGTTTGATTAACATTAATTGCAATACAAAATGTTTTAGGTTTATATCAGTGATATTATAAGACATGAGCTCCGGTTCCAATACTAGGCTTTATATCAACAATAATCAGTCACTGCAATACTAAATAATACCATACTCAGTGCTGTCACCAAGTGGTCATTTACAACCAGTATAGCGTCATGATTGCAAATTGCAATTTTAATCATAAATATCTCTTTACCTTCATATAGGATTCTTATCTTATTTATTGATGTATATGGGATTCGAGTAATATAATATGTGTTTTCGAAGGAATACTTGCAGAGGTTCATGTTTGACATATGATGTATGATAAGACCACTAGTGCAACTGACGTCAATTGCAGATTATTTTATCCTGATGAACGAATGACCTCGTTAGTATATGCTCGAAATAGCTAATAATTCGAATTTCTGGGAATTCTTATAATACAGTGTGTGTCAGGAGTGAGTCAGGGATAATATGCATTTCTCTCAGTATTGCATTACCATAATAAGAAGGGGAGAGGAAAGGGAGACCGCGTATGGTTTTTGTGGACTCGTATGGAGTAGTCAGAAGTTGTCAGTGAATTTTCGAGTGTATTTAGAATTATGTAATATTTGATATTGATGTAATTGACGGATTTATCATGGTAAAATATAGAGTATTAGAGAAAAATTGATAAGTCATAGGATATAGGAATACGGCTAAGCTCCTCGCAATATATAGACCGAAAGAACTACGCGAAAAACTAATTTCAGTGATTGTATACTATAGGTTACAATTGTCAGTCAATCTTCGTCTTCCACTACAGAATAGCAAATACAAGTCACTATTGCGGTTTACTCCACAACACGTACTTATTAAAAAAACTTCAGGGATACTGCAATATACATTCTACACAATAGAATATATTTCTAATACAATTTAAGCAATACTGTATGTTACGTGACAAAGCGTGAATCACGTGTTTTCTAATCTGTTAGCCTAGAGTGCTTTTTCGCATTCAGGCCCAATAGAAAGGAAGCATAGTAGACGAAAAATGCCAACACATATTTCGACCAGCTCCTCATTACGTTAATTGAAGCAAATTACCAACGCTCGAGATGAAATTAATTAATCCCAACTCAATACCTTGCTATTTAAAGCCGCAGTTTCCGATTTTAACGGGAACGCGTACTATATATACGGAATAGTATCTTAAACGCTCTATACTTTGAAAATTGCACAGGATTTCGGTTTACGCATATACAATCTCCTCTGAGGTCAAAACTACGACAAATGAGATGACATACGCATACCGACAAAATATTAGCCCAATGGGATTCTGCTTAACGCGGATACATCTCAAAGATAATGTGAAAAACTAATAAAGATAATATAATAAACGTTATTGTATCTCTTTCAAATAGGAATATTGTATACTTCTAAAAAAGGAAAAATTTTCCCAATAATTGAGCGAGGAATTGGATAATTTATTGGCAATTACCGAAATGACGATTCATCACAAAATGATACGGATACCCGCAATTTCAAAAGCTGTCTTTGGTCCTTTGTATGGAAAGCGATTAAGTGGTACGATATTAGTGATATTTTTAAATCACTAAAAGCTTTAAAAATATTTTTAGCACAGTAGACAATGTTGAATGCGTGGTTTAAGTGGCTATCGAGTCAAATAATACGTAAATTAAAATTTACAAAATACATTGGTTTGGTTTAGGATGAACTGTAATTATTACAACGCGAGTTCTTCGAAAAAAAAGTAATATATGGAGATAACGGCCTATTGTCAATAGATGGAATGGCATAGTTGAATACAATTGACAGCACAGTTTGCTGCGCGATCTCAGTAAAACGTGACATTTAGCACTATAGCAGCAGTGTATTTAAAAGGCATATACGGGGGGTGATTGTAGTAAAAATTGTATTAACTATACCTAATAATGAAAATATGACTTATAACACAAAGAACAATTAATCCAAATTTTTTCTATTTCTTATTTCCTTTCTGTTGTTATTTATCTTCTCTTCCTTAAGGTTACGAGGACAGATTATATGTGTAAAATCGTTCTCACAAATCTATGTCGCGAAAAGCGAAGTAAGCTGTAAATTACACTTTTGATAATTATTTAGTAACAACATACACCCACCCTCATATAGATGTGTCTCGCAATGATATTTTTCGTTTTGATTGAAATAAGAATTCAAGGTACGTTTTAAATAAACCAAGTGGTATGACTGATCATCTGATGATTTAACTAGTTTGTCTCAAACGGATTTCTAATATACTAATATAGTAACGAAATCAGGAAAGTACAGCGCTTCTAATTGGCCTAGGCTAGATAGATCTCCTCAGCAACATCGAGACGGTTTGAATATGTCTGTAATCTCTTTCGAAGCGAAGTAGGCTAACTATTTTTGTAATCAATGCTGAATACATTTGCTGATGCACAATGCTGATTTATGTATTAAGACGAAGTACATACCTTACAGTGTCTAGTTACGAATACTCTCTCTTGCAATATCAATGTCCGTCACCACAGGGTACTTTTACTCTACAAGTCCGCTCAAAAAACCTAGGCAAGATATGTACAAACGAGTCTTGCAAAATTAAAAAAAAAACCTTCTTAACTGTGCATAGGGTTGACTAAGTAAGATAAGTACCACGTAACACGCTCCATAGACAAATGATGCGAATAAGTGGAGCCTTCGATCTGACCCGGTCAATGCCACCTGACTCCACCAACATAGACGTACGAAATAGCACAATAATGTTGTTCAAATTTTTCATCTGTCTGGGACATGCGTATACAGATTATGTTGCTTAGAACATTTGATACTATAGCTGAATTATGGTGTAGACCACTGGTTCTCAAACTTTTATGTACCGTTGCCCCCTTTCAACACTCTCGATATCATCATCGCCCTCCACCCAGCAGTACAAAAAGTTTTAAAGTTACAAAAATTTTAATTACTGTACAAAGAAATTAAACAAGTAGGTCAATCAAAATACATGGTGTTTATTCAATGAGATGAATGAGCTTGGTGATCTTCAGCAAGTTTTTAATATTTTGAGACATTTTGGTCAGGTACTTGCCGGAACACAGGTTTACAAACAAAACAAGTTTCGCGATAATTCTAACTTTTTGAGAATGCACTATCGCCCACTTTGAGAACCACTGGTCTACCCTGTGTATTCATGACGGTCGCGTTAACCTTCTATCATACAAAGAACCGTTGTGTGAAAATAGAAGATTTCCAATTCAAAATATTACAAATGAGTTACAACAGACGATTTACAAAAGGTCGTGCAGGTGATTAAATATCCTTACAATGATTCTTTAATGTCGTGCTCTGTGCCGCATTTGACATATGCGAACTTTGTACATAAAAGAAAATCCGCGAATACTAATGATCATGACGATCAACTTACTTTGGCGGGGAAATTTCGGCTTCCTAACGGCAGAAGGACTGAAGATTAAGCGATAATGAACAAAAAATGGAAGTGAACAAGCTAATTCCTACTTATTCTAAACTTAAGCTTCCAAAAAAAACGGAATTACAAGGTTAACCTAAGCGTTCCATTTTTCAGACGCAACATAAACTTCAAATATTTTCACTGCGTCGCCTTATGTATATATTTGAATGAATATGAATTATTGCATTATGTTCTTACATACTATTATTATTATTTTTAATTCCCGCCAGTTTAAACCCTGCTACACTATAAACATAAATAAAAAAGATAGGGAAAGCACCATTATATGTGTCGCCGTTATGAGCAACTGATATACGAAAGCTCCGCAAAAAAAACTTAACGGCAAAAAATCTTACTGAAAAGACAAATTGATAAAATCGTAATTGATACCGTATAAACACCACAAGCGGAGAGACGATCGCCGACTACGGTGCGGTTTTGGCCGCAGCAAAATACGTAGAAAAGCGATTACCAAACCATTATGTGAGGTATATAAAGCAGGGTGGCGAGGCGCATATATAAGACCGGGTAGCGCTCATATGCCTCACAGTTGCAAAAGCAAGCGAGTGGTACGCGTTACAGCTCAGAAGTCGTAATGGAACTGAAGATTGTATAGACAAATAGTTTTCGGTTACATTCTTTTAAAATCACACTTTGTAATAGTAAAAGTTGTAAAAAAAATTCCTGCTTGGGAATGTTTGTTTAAACGGCAAAAATTTGATATGAGAAACTACGGAGTGAACGATAACTTTCAGTCGAAAATATAACCTGTTTATAGTGTATGGACCAGCTATTTTATTAACTTGCTTTATTAAGGTCAATATAGCGATTGTGAAGAGCAGAGAAATAGATCTCAAACTCAAAGGCCAAAGTCAACTAAAGAGTATATAGATAATTAATTTAGGGACTTTAGACGAGAATGAAGGATTAAATAGGCGGTGTCAGCTTTGAATTACAGACGATGTCAAGTGTTATGCATGTTCATATTAAGGTTGATACCGATTTTCGCCGTTCCTTAGCGACGTTTTCCTACAGTTTCAAGCGTCACGACAATTGTACATATATCAGAGGAATTTGACGCATTTTCGTTTGTTTCTTTTAAACAGAGTCTTCATGCAGAGACATTTAACTAAATATGTCAACAGACCGAACCTAAACTCAGCATCTCACAGCATCAGGAGATGTCCAGTACAGATCTCAAAAATTATTCTCAGTATTGTACAGCGATAATGGATCTCTTCGAAAAGTACGACAAAAGAACATGCAAATTGGCAAACCGCATTAAAGCAAAGAGCATTGACACTGTGAAGTCTGTACAAAAAATCGAGTCGCTAGTCGAGCTATGCCAACGTTGGAACTGCAGAAACGGTAGTGCAGACAACGAAGCATTATCTAAGACAGCACCTTGCAGTCCACTAGGATGCTGTGCGGAGGCGCTAGAAAAAGACTGCTATGAGCACACGGCAACTGGAAAAGTCTGCGGTTTAAGGGCAGAAAATTCAAAAGAAAATATAACTACTTGCATACGCAGAAAAAAAAGTTCCAGCACGAGTTCGCAACAGCAAGATAAAAAACTAAATACATCTGATAGTTCTACACGAATTCCTAATTCTTCAACAGTAATATCCAGCTTGGCGACGGACGGGCAATTTGCGTTTTGTCAAACGATGAATCGTCACAGAAAACTGGCCACGATTGTTTTTCGCTTTATTATGCTTACTACTTTTTTGCTAATGCTTCACATACCGATGAGCGCCGGATCGCCAATAACACCGCATTTAAATAATCTAGACAGCAACGTCCAGTCGTTCACAGCAGCTGACACCGTCGCGAATAGCGAATATCAAGAACTGCATCAAGGCACGCCCCTCGCAGCGTCTTCTAAAAATCTTAATTCGGGAGAACAGCAGCAAGAATCTGCTGCAAAGACATACGTATGGCCAACGTGGTTACAAAGTCCTCCGAAGGAAACACCCGTATTGCGGAGTCGCAGACAAGAAAGGGCGACAAAACGCGGACTACCACCGAAATATCTCACAAGGCACGAATTTCTTCAGCGTTTATACAGCAGAAACTATTATTTCCTTGAAATTTTAAGGAACGGAAAAGTACGGGGTACTCGCAATCAGAACAGCTCTTACAGTAAGTGTTATTTACATTTATTTTTAAAATTGTTACGATTTTTTGTTCACGATTACACACGTACACTAGAACGCCCTGTTACGTCCCTATACAATCAACTACTTGTTAGTATTTGGATGGAAAACATGTCGCGGTGTCAGTCTGTATAGGCTGCTCTGGGTTCACCTGATGTAACCTATACCTGTGTGCGGTATCAAAACGCTTGTTGGCGAGGAAATTAAATAGTAAATAGTATGTTCGGATCACGCCAATATCACGCTTGTCATTTTTGCGACATCAACTCTCAATAACTTGATCGCATAGTTTACCACCATCGGTGAAGAGAAAATAGTTTTGACAAGATGGCCGATTAGATAAAACAACCGACCCGCCTTGAATGACAGATCTCCAATAGAATAAGCTAAGTACGTGCTATAACCGAGATTTCTTACATTTGAAAACATCCAAAAACAACAATATAGCACTTTTATTACAGAATATTTATCGTATATTCACCACTAATGACTCCATATTCAGGTATAAACCCGATCTTTACTGAATGAAGGTTGCAAATAAGATTACTACAAGGCGTTATCGACGCAAAAAATATATAAACAATTATAATAAACAGAATTATTACTACTCAACTCATGCTGAACATAATGAATGCTATTGTAGATTGTTGCCTCAGCCAGTCATAAACCGAGCTACAGGAAAAGCCGGGGAGATAATGCTGATAATTCTCTGTAATGTTCCACGTCAAAATGCGCCTAAATATCGCAGCGTAATTCGCGCTAAGCCTATTAATCACGAATATTGGTCCAAACTTGCGTGCGAGAATGGTGTTCAGGGGGATGGGTAAATGACCCCACCTTAGATTAAAAGAGTAATACATTTCATCAAGATGAAAATATGTCAGGCGTCTTACGTGCACGTGAGATAGAAGAAAAATACATCCTGGCAGTAGAACTTAACGAATAAAACATTGTGATCGTTCTCTCTAATAAATTATAATCGTTGCGATTATTGAAAATTTGTAACGTAACTGTTTTTACGGCGATCGTACTTTGACGTCAGCGAGATCTCGAATTATCATCGAACTGTACAACTAGTAAAATTGGTAAATCTCTCCCTGGGAATGAAAAACTGTATCAAAAAAATTGTAGAGCAAAAGGCGCAAAATTAATGTCGTCGGATAAGTTTAAATTTAGAGAAATCAATTAAAACATCAAGTCATACCGGCACACGGTCGCCCGCTTTTAATTAATAGTCATTAAATACGAGCACGTCAATTAATGGATTAGGGTTTAATCACTTTGACCGTACTCGAACCACAAGAAAGGAAAATCTGGCTTACCGAAGGCCAGAACTTACCTTAAAACCTTAAATATTTTTTGATCCAAATTAGTGACTGTATTCTCTAGCAATTACTATGAGGTATAGACGGCAGCGGTTAACCGTACAGCGCTTGGAATAGATTTGGTTCCTTTTCTCGCAAAAATCAATAGGACAACATCAATAGCGATTTCTAATGCAGTTCACCAGTAAACGAAACTTATCGAAACAATAATCAATTAGCGCCAATGTTGATATAGGAAAGAGTGGAAGATGGTTTAGTTTTAATCGGGCATCTCTGGAATTTAATTAATAGAAAATCACTAACACGTTAATGGGTATGTTTAGCATGCATAGCGATACTACGGCTTGTTGCGTTGAGTTGATTTTTTGCAATTGTTATGTTACGGTAGTTCACAGCGCATGACAACAATAATTCGGTTTCTGCCGTTTCTCGCTGCCGCTCGCACAGCTTCAAAGTGCAACAGTATAAATAAATATTACATCATTGAAAATATTAGATCTAGACACTTGGTCTGTTCATCAATGCTAGTTTTTGCCTAAAGAAAGTGTAAAGAGTTGTATAAATAGGATTAAAGTCGAAAGAGCAACGGAGCGAGCAAAGCTTGCATGCTAATCTAGCATGATTCATGTCGTTGCGGCTATTTGGGATACAACAGCACAGGGAACCCATAAACGAACACATTTTTGTATCAGCGGTATACTTTGATGTGATACCACGGTAAAATACTCATAATATTCGATATTAGGTAACAAGCTGATAAAAACTGTATACAATACTTAGAGGTGGTGAAAATATCACCCTGCTATATCGCTGCCTACCGCTTCTGAAAGACCAATATGTAAAGAGACCAATTATTCATTCCGGCTTAGCTTATAATTGCCTACAGAATGTGATGCAATAGCACCTACTGTTAGATAGCCGTGTGTAGTACACAAAACAGTGGTACAAGATTTCGAACCAGATATGAAACAGGGTGTGTTGCAAAACTTTGAAGGCGCTGGCTGTAATTCACCCGAATCGCTCAGCCACATTTGCAAACGCTCAATTACATGAACCAAAACGATATACAAATTTAAAGATATGAGAATATACAGATGGCTAACGTTGAATTTAATTTCTTTCCAGGTGTACTCAGAATTAAATCTGTCGCGGTCGGGGTGCTTGTCATATACGGTACAAAAAGCAAGAAATATCTCGCTATGACCAAGAGAGGGAAATTATATGGAACGGTAAGTAAAAAAATACGAGAACTAGAAAACAATTACTAATTTTTTTATAATGATTGGTAATATTCGAATGATACTATACTGTAATAACAAGGTTATGTCTTGAAATTGAACAGAAAAACATAACAGACGAATGCAAATTCTACGAAAAAATGGTCAACAATCGCTACTTCACATACCAAATCGTTCCGAGTTGGAAAAAAAAGAAAAAGCCTATGTTCGTGGGGTTCGACAAAAAGGGAAAGGCAAAAAGAGGAAATCGAATCAGGAGCACCAATAACGGGGCTTTGTTTGCGAAATTGGATGCGCCCGTATTGAAGAAAAAGCAGAAAAACAAACGGAAAAAGTCGAGCTAGAAATCAGAACTTCAAATATTCAAACTCCGATATTCCTCTACGATTCGCGGCTAATACTGACAATACTAACTTGGAAGAGCGCACAAGCCGCATCGAAAAAACCAACCAGGTAGAGGAGGATGAGGACGATTTAATTGTAGGTTTTTGATCAATTACAAAGAGCCAATGCGGTTTTGCAAGGCTAATTCTGTACGAACGCCTATCACGGCACGAGGCTTGGAACGCAGCCATTAATTTTTCGTCCTGGCCCACACGGCAAGCGGCATAAGAAGGCTAGAGGACATAAATTATCACGATATGGAATATGAAGCTTGAATGCAGCCAACTGAACATTATCACTCGCGATTCGTGAACGGTTATTATTCCTTATGGTGCCTTATAGTAAGTTTTCAAGACACAACGAAGATTGTACTATAGAAGATAACACTATCAAAAACGAGATTTATGATTTACAAAAGTAAGGATTTTTGTTGTCCGCACAGGATAAAATAATCGTTAATAAAACGAGTAAGCATCAGAGTGGATTTGCGGTGAAAATCTACTTGGTTATTTTTTAACTATCACTATCATGTGGTTACAACACGTAAGCCTTGATTACCTGTGATTTAAACTGTTTCGGTTTTTCTCGGTAAAACACGTCAAACGTTCATCCTCATAGGCCAATTACCAATTACTATGGCTGGAAACCAGGGGATCGACTGCTAACTTTATTATTCGCTGCGCCTAATAGGAATGCATAACCTAAGCTGCAATTTGCTGACATGCATACAAACCTGATAACATATGCCCATTATTTATTAAGTTCAGATAGTAATAACACGTAACGACACTGCAAGTAACGGTTATTGTGTCCGTGTTACGAATGAATACACAAAACACTTGCATTGATGTTTTTTTATCTATCCGATGCTGTTATTTTTGAATTATTTTAAACGTGGCTTCAATTTTTTTTAATATCGTTATTGTTACCCTTATTTTCCTATCTCTTTTCTATTCGCTGAGCATACTATGTATTATCATTATTATTATTACTATTATTATTATTATAACTTAAGTAGCTTGGGCTTATCTATACAAATACACGACGAATAGAAAGTGATTCTAATGGTCATGCATTGAACAACTGAGTTCTCTCTCTAGTGACTAGTCTAAACAACGCATATGAAAAGGGAACGTAGTTCTTACAATTGCCAGAGTGGTTAGACGAGGAATATGAGGACATAAAGGAGTACATAGAAAAGTTGAACCTTGCTTAACATCTAGCCATTCAAGGTGATTTCGTTTTTAGGTCACAATAAAAGTGGATGAAATTAAATGGTAGTCCTAGGGTCAAAGGTATTTTGTTCTGGTAATCAGGCCTTCCATTGTTCGCTGCTTGGTATTGGGGCATAAGGGTAATTAATCTTGGATAGTCATCTCATATATTGTGTTTTATCGTGACAAAAGTTTCAAAATCACTTTTGCACAGTCAATGGATCAAGTTCAAGGTTCAAGAATTATTTACTGATAATTCATAACGTTTATCAAGAATGAACGTAAGCTTTACTCATATGACTAGGCCTATAGGGTCGTTGGTTTCACTTAAAGCCGTTTCAGATACGATGTCGCAGTTTTCAGGAACCTAACCGCCGCGCTAAATGAACTTTACAGTACTTAATGTGTTTAAACACTGATCTACTGAATATTAACATGTTGGTAATCAGATCTTAATTATGGAGACGATCGAACCACTAGAAATATGACATAGACTTTGTTGCACCGTAACGCTTTGCAAGAGTTGAGCTTAGGGGCGATAATATTTTCAGGAATCGAGATGCCTTTACATTCATTATTCACAGATCGGGCTTCAAGATTTAATGTACTAAACCAGTAGTAAGCTAAGACTGAATTAGGTAAGTTACGTCCATTCGCTTTACACCAAGCTACGCTATACTACTATACTCTGGAATCGACAAACGGCATAATAAGTTGTCTAAATGTCGTTCGGGACTTGGTATGCAGTAAAACATACAGCAAATAATGGATGTGATTAACACTGCGGTCATGCGAGAATGTGTAATTGTAATCACTATGGTGTTGAAGGTAACCATCAGCTGCTCCTATTCTATAGTCATATTTCTAAGAGAAAATTACAGGTAGGGGATAATGCATATAGGTATGTCTGCATTGTGTTAAATCCTACTGTGGAAGATAACAGTTTGGACTTGAGAGGTTAGTGTTAGACTGTCTAATCGGGGATGGCCATCATTGAAGAGATTTTTAATTTCTATATTTAAATATACAGTGGTACAATACATATACGACTCAACGGAATATTCAAATTTAGTGTGGCTTGGATACTAATTAACCCAATCTGCACCTTTCTAGGATTCCCAATACCCGAGATTCATAAAAATAACTATATATTAATCATCGAAATATCTACTTACGGTTTTTTATGTAATTCGTCACCTCATCGATATCCAAAGTAGTCTCGGTGTCCGCTTGCGGAAGATTCTGACTCTTTATCTCCCCCGGTGGTGAGCATAGTTTACACCATGGCCAATTTTTCCAATCACTTACCGGTGGTTTTATGCCTGAAAACGTTCGGACATAGTATTCGGAAGAACAATGATTTAAAGCCGAGTACATTGAAGCCACTCACCACATATCCATTCGCACGTTGTTGACGAAATTTCTGTAACAAACTCTTCTGTAATTCGATCTGCGGATTCTGGAAAAGCCTCTCGGAAAGTTAGATAAACACACTGAGCGAAGCAGCGCGGAAAAACCTGAATAATAGGAATACACATTTTACCACATGTACTCCTCACTTAGCAACGGCTTGCAATTACAACCGTTATCACAACTGCGAAACTACGACCGTTCCTCCGACCATTTTGCTATTCAGATAATGCATATACATTTGAACCTCGATTCAACGGACACGGACAACAGATACAACGGATTACGGATCCAACGGATAAAATCTGCTAGAGTAAATATTTGGTCAGAACGTTTAAAACTCCCGGGTGAAGCGAACCGAGATCGTTACTTGAGTAAGCGCCCCCTTGGCGGCACGCACGTGTTGTACAAGCGTACAAGCATCGGTTTGTTGTGTGCTACATATCTCTTGTTATAGTGATATTTTGCAGTGTCGAATTATTTGTTTGTTTGTTTTGTCTGTTTTCCACATTATTACTATGAAACCTATAGATAAAGCAAGTGAGAGAAGAAAGCGTGTGAATCTGGAGCATTGGTGATAAATTGGAACCTTTCTTCTGTATTTTGTGTTCATTTTCGTACCCCCCGGGAAATTTCGTCGCTGCAATGGACAAACAGCTTTAACGGACGACTGCTCCCCCCTATTAGTCCGTTGGATCAAGGTTCAACTGTATAACTGATACTTGACATACCCCTATGGAGTATATCACCTGTTGGATGACATTAAAACAATATTTATAGATGTTTTCTAGGTCGTTGGAACGGAATCTGGTTGTTAAGCGAGGAGCTTCAAAGCCTTATGGCAATGTCATTGTGTGAGGAGAACTTATATTGTACAATAGCACAGTATTTCTAGTGCTGTACTGCATTTTATTTATGAGACTAGCAGAACGATCTGACCATACCCAAGCAAGCTGTTAACGGAAAAGCTTTTATGCATACAGATTCTTATTCAGGACGCTAGGGGGAGTCGCAGCGGCCTTACTAGGATTTTATTCCCTTTGATGTATCTGGATCTCAGTGGCGAATTTGGTAAAGGTCCGTTAGGAAATGATGACTTTGTTTTTTCATGACGAACAAATAAATTCAACACGTCATAATCGTTCCTGATATATAACTCATTTGTGTTCCACAAACTTCAACCAACGAATTTCAATGAAAAAAAAGCATACTTGAAAAAATTTATCTCTTATATCAGGATTGATGCTCATGAAGAGAGAGACATAACTATCTGCTATTCTTGTGTAAAGTTTGTCCTGGGCTGTTGGGTTGTGCTGTAAACGAAAATCATCAGTCAAGGGAGATCTTGGCTATGTCATGAGAAAGATCTAGAACTATAACGGTCCCAGTGGGATATAACACTTACCTCAAAATTTTCGAGAAAGAACCACCAAAATGTATCTTGTAGCATGGCAATAGAAGCCTCAGACAGAAAAATCTTTTTCCACAGCTGTGCAAAGCCTTTCTATTATATGAAATATGACAGTAATAATTATGCTATGGTTTGGGAAAGGCAAATGAGAATACAAGAATATATTCACCAAATATATTTTCAAAAAAACCTGGCCACAATAGCAATGTACCCATGCTAATAACAAAAGTTCTGCATCTAACACATTGTTGTGATCTTATCACATACATTTTTCCTCTCGTTTATCCGACTACATGACGGGGTCCAGATCGCCAGGGAGTTGGTAGATACTTTAATCTATAATCCCAGAGGGTGATGGATGTCTCGGTTAGAAATAATTTGACAGCAAAATAAAAAAACAGTGGCATGTCTGAGGTTTGGCATATGCCCTAGGTCAGTGCTACCCAAACTTTTTGAGTATGTGGCCCACTTATTGAACGAACTAAAGACATGTGGCCCAGTTGTTGCCATACAAATGTCATTGCTTCAAGATACCTTTAGGTTTTCACACAAAGGATTGTCAAAATTGTGCTGTGCAGCAAAGAAACAATGCCCTCAAATACGGATGCATACAAAACACAAATATATAAGATTTATAATCGGAAAGCCGCACTGCACATAGTCTGTTCAAAATAGTTCTGTGGACGAATGAAAATGTCTGACCCACTACTGGGCCATGGCCCCAAGTTTGGGAAGCACTGCCCTAGGGGTTACATGGAGGGGGGCCCTGAAGTTATGGTAAAGTTGTCAAAGAGATGGAACCCTTGGACAGGTCAGCACTTTTAAATTCTTGCAGTAGGTGCTATTTCACATAGATATGCCATTGATTGTAAATCATATAAATTAGATTTAATACTTTAAACTTTATAATAAAGTAATCTTGTTTAAAAACTCTATATTAATGACAAATTTCTCCGATCCAAACGTGTCATACCAGACAGCTTCTAACGCCAAAGTCTCACATGAGATTTTCTTCTTCGTAGCTTCTTAAATCTTATGGTTAGCATTGTTAAGCGACAACTTACTGGTGCCCATACCTGGTATGTGTTGAACTTATTTCCAACTTTATACTATTGTTATATGTTTAGCAAATGCTTGTGAACTTACATTAAACGTTTGAGCTTCCGTAACTTTATTCAACAACTGGGGTGCCTCCAGTTGACTTGGTAATTCCGTCAATTCATTTTGTCGAAAGCCGGGGAATGAAACGTACTGCATAAAAAAGTATGAAATGTTACAATTGAAAAGAAAAGGTGGTACTTACAGTTAGTCCAATGCAACCAAATTCATAAATCAAAGTTTTATAGGAGGAAGAGCACAAATGACTAACATCAATGTTTTTGCTCTTTGATGCTTGCATAGCTTCAACCATTGACTGCTTAGTATTCTTTTTTTTCTTCCTGCTGTGGTGCAGTGCAACAGCATCACTATCAGCGGCTTTCTCCAATTCCTCTAAAATATATCCCACAATAATATGGAAATCGATGCAAAATAATAACAAATACAATCAGGAGAGAAATATCACCTTTTGTAGGAGCGTGAAAAAGATTTTCCTTGAACCTGGAAGGTAGTTTTTCATTGGAGACAATAAAGTCAGCAAATGCATTCAGTTTATCTGAATATTGATCTAATTTCCTACCCAGATCAGAAAGAATGTCCATTCCCAGAGCTATATTGGTTGGTTAAGAAAACAGGAATATCATTTAGGAGTAAAAAAGTTCATGAACAAATTCTCCAATAGTCAGAGACTTTTAATTTTTATAAATAATATAAATGTCTGTCACTAGTATATGTATACATTTGATTATTCATTGCTGCACAAGCAAACGCTGCTCAAAAATAACTTGACCTCATGACCTCTTGGAAATTGCTTCGTAATCAACAGAGAATTAACATCACCTCATTATAATTGTCTTAACATTCAGTACATAACGATAAATTGAATCTTGTTTAATCCAGGAAGCAGACAAACAATGGATGATGACTTGTGAGGTTATGGATTTCAAGTTCTTTCGCTTCTGTTCAGTGGAGAGGATCAATCCAATCATTATGATTATGTAAAGTCCAGATAAGATTAGAAAAAACTACTTACGGACAAAAGTGAAATGCTATAAAACAAATTCGGTGATCTTCTCAAGTATTTTTTTCCCCAATAATATAATGGACTGAAAGTTTCAATAAGGGTGAGTCAACATAAAAACTTAGCCTAGAACAAAATACTGAATATATTGTCAGAAAAGAGTATACCATAAATTGGAAGACATATTACAAGTATAATCTGCTCTTATAACTTATGAATAAAAGGATACGAGAGGATTCTTTCAATACTCCTGTGATATCATCCACTGTCCACAAATCCGCATGCAGTTCCCTGAGATCAAGGAAGTTTTCCATGGTTAACCGCTGAGGCCACTCGTCCTGAGTATAAAAAACATCCATCGGTAATCATATATACATATGTGATTTTCTACAGGAATAAAAAAGTGTGGAGATTCAAATCAGATCATTAGACTTACGATTTTTTCTCTTTGTAAAAATTCATTAAAGGTTTCTGGTGGATGGGGAATGCTGGTGTCTTTCAGTTCTGAATCGTCTTCATCCTGAACTTGACTTTCTACAGACGCCATCAAGGCAGCAATCCGTGGATCCGATAAAGGATCTGTCTTAGTGTTCATTCCATACATATTTACAGGTTTTGCGTTACAAACTCACTAGCAGTATTAGGAAATCAATCAGGAAGATTGAATTTTCATCTGAAATATTGTAGTAAATAAGCGAGGTGAGTAAATAAATAAAACAAAAAAAAAAATTTCGACCCCCTGCAACTCTCTATCAACTGCGCTCTCATTACAAATCAGAATTTTTACAACGCCAATTATACAAAAACGCAATCATCTCTACATCCCAGCTACCTAAGCGTTCCTTGTTACCGCTAGATGTCCTAGGCAATCTCTGTGGTTACGGAAGAGCAAACCGCAATTATTTTTTTGCCGCCAGTTGGCGTGCTAGTGCCAGATGGCGTATTTTAAACACCCAATCCAGGCTCCGTATCCGGATTTCATAACATATCAACCCCAAGTCTCCACTCTGTCAACCTATCACTACTCATCGCCAGGTTCGTAATTTTCATAGCAATCACACAAGAGAGAGTACGCATAACACAAGAATTCATACTTTTCATCCATCAAGTACATACTACGGAAAAAATTATCGGAAGAAATAATAACCAGCAGACGCCACTCCGGCCAAATGGAAAGAAATAGTGGCTAAATATTCACTTTCCACTTTGCTTTGCTTGTTAAAGATTGTATTATTCCTTAATTGTTGATTAAAAAAAGAACTCCGTATTCTTCAGCAAGACACACAATACTTACGGCAATTTCCGTGAATACGTTACCGAGGCACCGATTAATGTTATGACGTTACTCATATCGGTTATTTTTGTGATATATTATAACTAAACCCCAAACAAAACGAACGCGTATATTGTGGTGTGTAACCATTCCATTTCGGTTCGTATGTACAAACGAGGGATGTTTACGAATCGAAAGGTTAGGGCCGGGAGCTTGATATAATTACTGTTTCAATCGAGGGCTGAGGGGACGGGTGTGTTTTAATTATTTAATCTCAATATAAAGCAGTGGTTATAATTTGGCGCTAAGTCCACGATATTGACTGCCAATTTTTCACGCTGTCCAGACAATCATATATTATTCAACGTTTAATTTCATTGCAAAATATTATGACTTTCATACCAATTTCAAGTTTATTCTTTTGTTTTTGCCAAATAATGATTTTCTGTATTCTTGTGACGTCATATCATACATACTACCTATCATACAGGCTACAAGCTTTTCATTTCTTATCTGCCAAAAACTACGGCTAATATAATTAAATATTCATCATTTACATAGTTATGATAGTACATACATCTACACACAATAAGATAAGACAAAGCTTAATGACAGAATTCTATTATAAAGCTATATACAAATCCTGAGAATAATGGATTCGAGCACAGACTCCGTCAGGATATTGAAGATGATAATAAGCAATGAGAAATTAGGTCACTCAAATATTATAAATGATAATAGCAACTAAGGTAAATTCTAAATTACATAAAATATGGAGACAGTTGACAACATTTTAGGATGGTAAGGTTGTTAATTCCTTTGGATGTTTTCAGAAACATTCAACTCACACAAATTAAATGAGCTGCAAGCAACATGCAAATGTTCATGAAAATATGAAATAGGGAAGACTAAAATTGCATACTCTTAATACATGCATACGAGAAATTGAATACATTGTGTCTAGATATTAGGTATTCCATTACAAAGAAACAATATGAACATTTTACAGTCCGGTATATATAATAGGCTTAATGGTGGTATGATAAATAATAAACTAGCCATGAATTTGATTACATAGAATAGTAAGCTATTGCCAACCACACTGATGTAAGGTTCTCATTTTAAAAATCCCTAGTGGAGTCCCCCAGCATTGTTTCAGTAAAAAGCCGTATAAGACTTTTGGACTATTTGATGAAATATAATTATATGCTCTAAGCACTAATTACTACTTTTTGGCTGATTTCTTGGATACACTTTCCAAGGGGACCCAACACTCCACAATTTCAGCTCCAAGCCATGATTGAAAAACATGAATTCTCCTATATTTAAATAATCCATTTTTCAGGATTACTGATAATGAATTGTCAGAAATATCCTCAACATTTAGTTGGTGGTATTCTTTAGGAACTTAGCGTGATGTTCCAAGATAGCATATGTAACTTATTCACTTGAGTTCAATACAATATTAGTATATTGATTTTATGTTGGTTATCAGTCATTGCACACACCACAGCCTGTTCCACAGCAAAAACATGTAGCCATCTACATACAGATAGTATTTTCAATAGGAGTACTGGAACTTATGAATAAACAGTGATATTTATACTGTTAGCAACAACAGAACTAAATGTAAATGGAATCAATTCTCATTGGGCTTTATGTGATATTCCGTTAGTCCGTAATAAATTAAGGTTAAAGTTCAGCCTTGAAGGATTAAGATTCGTAATAAGTTCTTTAAAATTTTGAACCGCCACAACACAATGAGATACGAGAAATAAACAATTGATGATGATGATGAATAGATACGTAGAACCATTTGACCGTAGTACATTGTAATAATGTATGTTTCAATTGATGTAACCTGCATGGATAACGACTCTATTTTGTGGAGAATAAAAAGCCAGGGTCTCCAAACCAGGTATATCATGCCGGTCAATCTTCAATAATGTGATAAGTTGGTTGGACTATATTGACCACCTAATTTTCGAAAATTATTAAAATTATCCCCTTCAGTTGAACCTCTGGTATTTAAGGCTGTTTTGTAGTGAGCTACCATTGTAATACTTTATTCCCATAACCTATAGACTGACTGCATGTTGCATGTTGCATGTTAACAGGCAATTATTAGTTTTAAAATTTACAACTGGAATCTTATTTCATAGACATTTTGTTTACTTGTATCTTGAAAATAGGACCCACTAGTTCAGTTGAAACCAACTATCATACAATTGTGTACGTTCGCTTCTGCAGTCATACAAAAAAGATTAAAAAATTAACTTGGCTAATAATGTGGCTTGTCCCAAATGAGTCCTGGATCATCTTATTTTTATCCTCGAAGTTTTTGAAGTTGAACCCTACTATGGAACAGAATATCAAGAGAATATTTTTCAACTCTTAATAATATATATATGCGGTTGAACGAGGAAAATGCTTATACTGAGAGCACTATTGTAATACAGTGTAACTTCGTTATAACGCGATTATCGAGGTACATAAATGCCATAATGAAAAAAGTAGGGTCCCATTAAATCGGGGTTCTAGCATTGAACTATTAAAAAAGGAAGTCCGATAACCTCATTATATCCATGTTCGTATTGAATCGGGCGCGTTATAACAATGTTAAACTATACAATAGACATCTATGACATTGTGTAAAGTAGATATTCAGGATTATTCAAGCTTTGTGATAGCAGAACAATGCTACAAAGGCTATTTTGTAATACATATATTTCAAAGATAATAATTTCAAAGATAAACAAAGAAATTTACTCATCAGGCAAAGGCAAAAGTACTTCAACGTAATTGACAGGAAAAAAACCCGATTTGTTACCACCCTTCTTGGGAATTCCTTCAAACCAGTTGTCGTCTATCTTAGAAGTGAGTATGATAATATCACCTTCAGTAAATCCCAGTTCTCCTTCATTTTCAGCTTCAAAGTCATAAATGGCCTTGCAGCATGGTTGTTCAATATCAACTTAATAAAAAAATTGAACAAAATAATAATTATTAAACTTGTTTCATAGCTATACGAAACGAGAATAATATAATGAAATCACCAAATGCACATACCCTACTGAACTTATATATGGGTTGTGTATATCGGACTATTACTACAGAAAAGTAAGTTATTTTAAGCCCTACACAACTTTATAATGTTGGCAAAACATCAAAAATGGAATGATTGAACGTCGTATGACCATATACCACCAAAATGTAATCATATGATATTCCCCGATAAAATCCTTCGCAACATTTATTCAGGTCTGCCTGTGTGATGTACACCAGACAGAATGTAGCCAGTAAAATACACTGTTACATATATTCTGTCCTCATAAATTTGCATAAACCATTCAAAATCACATCATATTGTTAATCAACCACTGCTGACCTTAAACACCACACTTACATGCTCTATTCACCCTCTATTCATAGCTAAAAGAAGAATGCTTACCTTTTGGCTTTGAAGGGTTAGATGCAGGCGGAGTGGTACGCCTTGGACTAGCTTGCGGTACGCCGACAACTGGGTCAGACCGATCTTGTGACGTGTGCGACACAGAGCTCCTTGTGCGCAAAGTTTTTTTGTTCCTTTCCTAATATAATGAAAGGGTTTCAGCCAAATATTTATCAAGTTAAGGATGGAAAATTTTGAGACCTCAATGAGTAAACGAAACGAAAGTTATTAACGTAATATATCAATCGAATTGCTGAGGTGGAACTTGCTATAAGCTTTCATACTTTTTCCCTAAGCATATTGTTTTGTAGACATATTTTTATACCATGTAGCAACGAAGGTTGGGTTACTGATGGACTTGTTTCAAACAGTGTTGTACAAGTTAAAAGACTTGAAGTATAGAAGGAAATGTCAACTTTTTTGATAAAACAGCTCAAATAGCCTACATCTTGAAATATCTCGATTTCATATGCAACCCACACACTTGGGACAACTTTTGGTTCCACGTTGAATCACTGCCTTTCCCCAAATCCATCTGCACTAAAACACAGTACAATAAACTCACTTATTCACGACCATGTTCTGAATCAAAACTGATTAGTTAATGATTTGTCACCAGCAACAGATGAAAATTGTAATTTAGAATCGATATTATAGATCTTACAAAAACCCGAACCCTTTGAGGTTTATTTTAACATATGTGTAATGCCATTTTGCATTCCTTGAAACTCTCAAAATAGTTATTCGGTCTCGGTTCTATGATTTTCTTTTCGAAAGTGGTTATGGATCAGTGATTTATAGATACTGTGATAGTTTGGTGATTGATTGATAATTGTACATGTATCCTTACCTTCGTAGGACCCATATTGATCTCGTCTATTTTTTTCTGGAGGTTCTCATGGAGTGATTCCAAGATGTCGGTAGACTGACGATGATATTCAAGTTGCGATTCCACCAATGTAGCAAGTTGGCTAACTTGTTCAACCTAACAATTCAAAGGTAATTAAGCCAAGCAAAAATAGATATTATATTTAGATTACAGAAGTATGTAATTTTATGGTACCAAAGTATTTCGCTAGTGGATCAGTAAGATAAGGCAGTGAGTGATAAGGAATATCAATGTGATTCAGTATAACTGATATTAGGAATACTACTACAACTACTGTAATAGAATATTTTGTTAACTTTGTAGGGGGATAATTGTAGTAAATCATGTTATTATTAAGTAAAGCAAGCAACAGTATGAATCAATCAAAATGTTAAAAAAAATTAGTCCAATGCCTGTGAAGGTTTTGAAATCGTTAACTAAGCTCATTCAATGAGGGGGGATGCTAGAATAAGGAAAATGATTTTTGCAGAATGATATTTCACTTCACCTTAAAATCAAATAAAATGCATGAAGGTCCCAATTACATTAAAAAAATCCAAAAAATTCACAGGATTATAGACATGAAACACTACACCTAACTACAAATTCATATCATTCATTCAAGATTTACAGTTCACTGTATGTGAGCATTTCTACTGACAAATTCAGAAATTCTTTATATGCTATGCAGGATTTGACTAGAGAAAAGAAATTAAATAGTTTCGGTGCATTATATAAGTATTTAAAATCAGTTGTAGTGGTTTAATTACAATGATCACTGAATGAAAGTTGAAGATTGATGGAAACTTACATCACAAGAAAGTAAGTTAAACATGCTGTTATCTGCTATATCCAGAGATTCCTGGAGTTTTTCTTCAGCTTGTTGTAATTCATCTTGTGCCACCTTACTACCTAAAATCCACACAAGAAAAACACGAAAAACCAAATTAGAAACATTACGCATGCATTAAAAACACAATGAGAAGTAATTATTTAATATCTACAAGCGACTTTCCCGCTTATTATATAGTATAGTAGAACCTCGCACTACGAGTGCCCCATTGTGCGAGAAACTTGCTTTACGAGCCGTCATTCGTGAGTATTTTTGTATCATACGACGAGTGAAAATTCGCAGTACGAGCGACCGTCATACACAGTGGCAATTTCTAAGAATTTAAGAAATAGCATGTGCTCAATTTAACGCGCTGCTCCCACCAAGCGCAGTCTGCACTTGCTCAATTCAAGCTCAAACACTAATAAAACTCAATAAAAGCTTTTCATCTCTTGTATAATCTCCTACGTTTTTATAACATGTACACATGTATCGTTATTTTATTTTTAACTGCATGTTTCTGTTCAAAAAACACTTTAAAAAGGGCATTCTGCATGCTTTTTAAGGCTGGAACGGATTAATTAGTTTTCCATTAATTTCAATGGGAAAAATTGCTTTGTCTGGGTACGAATCAAACTCGTACTGCGAGGTTCTACTGTATTATTATGTTTACATTATCTTATATAACTTTGTTAAGGTTTATTGTGTTCAGCAGACAGTGTATATATTTATAATACCATACTTGTGGAGCTTACCCCCGGTTAAACTGGACAATTGGCTACAATGGAAACCCTTCCCCCAATTAGTTCGTTAAACAGAGGGTTCATTGCATTTTGTAAACCAAAATGAGCAAGAATTTTTTGACATGTGTGGAAACAACCATAATAAAGAATTTTACAGAGGATTGAAATAATATGCTATTTCCTTCTTATACATCCATTGGACCCAGTATTAAAATATAATATACTTGACATATTATCTTGCAAAAAGTAGTATACTTCGGGTGAATCTCAGTGGTGTGAATGGATTTTAGGAACTAGGAATGTGGTGAGGTTGGGTAGATCCCACATAAGAAATATTCTGGAAATGGAAAAGTAGGGAAATCGCATTCCCCCTTCTTTCCACTCCTGCTGAACCTGGAGCGACTCTACAATTTCTGTACTTCTCCCACGATAATTTAGGCGGATATAAATGGACTAGAGTGTTCCAACTATGTAACTATACAATATATAGACTACTTTTTTCATTCACTAAAAATCATTCTAGGCCTCTTTTAACTCTTGCAAAAGTTTAAAACCTAGGCAAGGAAATTTTTTCAACACACAATTTACATAACAATCCAGTTCTGTTCCGACCTGGTCATACAGCAAATTAGTCGGTAAACTCCTCAGTACGGCAACGGCCAGATATCTTTAGATATTGTTTTTATGCCACCTGGTGGGCAAGCCCACAAGACTATTTCATTTCATTCCATTTCCCGACTGCGATTTTCTATTGATAATAATTTATGAGCCAAGGATTTGCATATAGATTTGTATCCCCACATCTTTTATCATAACAGATCACAGAACACAGTTTGCATAGTGCCAAGAAACTGTTATTCAAGGCAATAATAGAATAGGTTTCTATATATTATATAGGTTTACTATAAAATTGCCACTTCAGACTTTCTCTAAGACAAGAGATCATGTATTACTTAGAGACATATTTCCATGAAAGATCTGGTATTACAACGCATACCATAGTATTATAAATGAATCACAATACCAATGACAAAACGGATATCCTCAATTGTCCTCTACACCACATACTATTCATGTGTTGTTCGAATAGCATAATCGATTGTCAATCTATGTCCAACAGCATTAGCATTATGATTAAGTAGCCCACTCTTCTGGATGTACTCTTGGAACATCCATACAATAATTTTTTGCTATACCGGAATTCGGCAAATCATAATCATTGGCTGTAAGCATTGGCCGCACTACATACAAGTAGGCTTCGATGCGAGCCATAATGCTGATTACGATATTCTACTACAAATCCTACTACCACCCTTATCCTAACCTCTTGGACAGATGAGTAAATTAGTTGGTATTTAGGAGAAGTATGTGCTCTGAATTGTCCAACCCACTTTTCTCGCTTAGAAATAATGAAAAGTGAATAAATCCGTTCCCATATCCTAAAACATATACCTTTCGATAAACTTAAACAGCAAATACACAAGATTTAAGGTTAACATAGCACAATTAAATGCCCTAAATACAATTAAAGCTTGTTAAACTCAACATCGGTTAGCTTAAAATTCCAGTTAGCGTGAACTTATTTGATGGTGCTAACAAAATCCCTTACAAAAACATGTATTCAAAATCGTTTTGCTCCAATTCAGTAAAATTAGCTAGCCAGAGTTCTCTTTCCGGCCCAAGGGCCTATTTAGCTTGAGGTCGTTGGTTATAATTCATGCTAGTTTTAATTACTCTTGCAGCAGATAACAAACTCCCTGCTGTGCATTATGAGCAGATTTTTATTTGTGCTATTAACAAACTATCAAGCTAAAATAAGTTCAATCGGGGTGATGTTAAACAAGGTGTCAAGTTTAATCATTACAGCCTGAAATTTGACTGCACACCATAATTATAACATGCTGGCAAATGATGATCTACTTCAGGCAGGGAGTGCGTTATTTTACCACGCGGACATTTCAACTGTATAAGCATCGTTCAAACCTTAGTCTATGAAAGGTATCGCACATAGACCAAATCATGATTACAATTTGGCAATGTTGCACTAACAGCTAAAAATGGTAAACCACCTAAATGGAAATGCTCGAATTGTAACAAGTTTCTAGGAAAAATCCAGGATGCCTTGATGAAAAATGAGTATTGTATCTTAAGTTGAGATTATTGAAATATTAGCATAACATGAAATGACCTCTGAGAATGCAGTCTTAAACAACAGGAAATAGCACGCCTGGCATATTATCAAAAGCATTGATTACCTAGATGTTTGTAAGTGTTTACCAGAATTCACTGAAAATTTCACTCATAAAACACAACATAGCTTCCTACATAATTTTAGCATCATTCTATTCTAGAACTAGACGGCGGAACTACAGGTTTCAATCAAATCCCTAGAATTAGTTGAAAAACCACAACCCTAAAGACTTATTCAGAACTAGAAAAATACTACTATTTAACACACATCTTACATCATGATTCAACACCTGAAACATGGATCTGTCTGCAAGCTCATAACTATCTTCTAGTTTCTCTTTAGCTATATTAATTTCCTGTGGTGAGGTCTTCTTATCTGATATCATAGAAACACCGAATGAAATGCTTGTTATGTTTGAAATATCTATTTGGTTGCTAAGTTGAAAATGCGCTGATCACCAACTCCAGGATTCAGCACAGGATCATAGGCATAAAAGCCAATTACCAGTTGTTTTTGTAATCCATTTATAGCTTGAACATCAATCTGGCTACCTTGGGATTTGATGGACATGGCACAAATTTGAACGACTGGAAATTATTGACCAAATAAAATTATCGTTGTATATGTTCAGGAAACTACTATCTCTTGACAGAATTGTGGAATATGGAGGTTCAAGGATTTCAAGTAATCTATTCCCCATTCCTAAACACACCATCGTTTCACAGAAGTTACACAGATAAATCATAACCCAATATAGAGCTTCACCTTTTTTCCTTTTGTAATCAAAATCCAGTCTTCTACCAGAAAGCTTTTTACGATGATGCTGCAATCAAAAAAGGATATTTTTCAGTAACATAGAAAAAATGCAGGTTCTTTTAGCTATTGTTATACACCTAAAGCTAATTCATTGCACTTAATATAATTCGTGCATCAGTACCCCACAGTCGAAAGGGCATGGATTAAATGCACACCCAGAGGTTATATTCCAGGTATGCAATAAAAAAGTGTAGATTATAAATGCAACAACAAGCTTGTAAGGACTGAATTGGTACCCCAGTGACACAACACATTGTTGCCGTCATTTTGTTGTCATACTTCTTCCTGCTGTCATTCTCTAGTCATGCCTGTCGGATTTTTTTGCTAATGCCAACGGCAAGAAGATGACAGCAAGAATCAGTCGTACTGCAGGGAACATAACCTTTTCTTACCAGTACTTCTTTAATATCCTTGTCGTACAGTTGCTGTAACGGATCAATGAAATTTTGTTTCACATCGATGTCCAACGAGTCCTTTATTTCTGACAACTGCTTCAGTGCATCACCAACTTCTTTCAGTGCCACACCTGAAATCAACATTGCATTGCATTACATTTACATTGCAATCATGCCTGGCCTAGGTACATATATAAGGTATAGGTATATCTCATTGGCAGATTGTCTTTAGTCTCTTATAGAGTCATTTATAGGAAATTTTATGGTCATGTCTTCCTCATGAATTCAAGATTTAAAGAATTAAAATATTAATATTATACTGATATTTTGTCAACTGTCAGAGCAACCTATAATGCATAGATAAACTTAGTCGGGATAAGAAAATTCATCTTTACCAAAGTTGGATTCTGGTCCAAGATCTTCACCATGCTTTTCCATGCATTCACCCAATGTTCCTTCAGGTTGCGGATATTTTATATCTCTTTGTTTGCCCTGAAATAGGTGGAATGTTAAGTAATATTCATGTACTAATCATGAAATAGCCTTTGCTGCAGATTTCAGTTGTTCTCATATTGCAATTCTAATTCAGATTTATTGAAATTAAACAATAAAAAGTGAAGTTCTAATCAGTGTATGCTTCTGGAAGCACAGAAAACATTTAGTGTGGTAACTTTTCAGCTATGCTATGCTATTCATGCTATGGAGATAGAAGCAACAGTTGTTCTCACTGCTGTCACAGGGGAATAAACTATAACAAGCAATTGAAAGCCACTCCAAAGTAAGAAGAGCAGTCACATGAAACATAATGAAATGTACCGAAGAGTTAGTTTAAATTGAATCCCATTCGTGTTTGCATTCGGAGGTTAATCACACCCCCACAAATTACATCATTGCTGATACACAACACACATACGTACATTCAGCAGTCAGTTTCTGCTTGGATTTCACAAGCTTTACTTATGTATAATTGTATATCATAGGCAAAAAAGTTTGTTTTCTTGTCTTGAAACGTTGCCATTTCTCAACTGACCTTTATCAAAATTGGCACGGAGGTCCCGATACTTCCCAAAATGATACATTAAAAAGGAAATCTGGGTCCGGACTCTCTCGAGCCCAACATAAGAAATCTGATGTAGATATTATGTTTCACACCTTAACTTGCACTTATGTAATGATGATTTGGTAATAAATTGCAAAAATTATTGAATTGATATCTTGTCGAATTATGCATTAATCCAGCCTAAATTATGTTCCATGTTTTTATACAGGTCATTCTATTCGTTGTTATGTGATATGTGAAAATTATGTATGTTATGGCTAGTTCCGCTTTTATTTACCAAGTATTAGTTGCCAATTTTCTGAGTTTTAGCGATGTTATATTATATATTAAATTCACTCTGCAATTGGTTAGCTTTTTGTTGGATGATGCATCTTTTACTCAAATATACCTTTTGTACTGTACATATAAATAAATGAACAACCATACCTTACTTTGAATCAGATTTCACAAATGTTATAAACAATTCACAATTATACAAAATTTTGTAATATTGCAATGACGAAAAACATGAACTAAATTTTGACCGCGTGCCCACATCTACTGAACCGAGGCCTTGATAACCCACTCGAACAAGTCTTTTTTCGAAAGATATTCAACCAATACAATACCAATCTAGGTTGTGCCTGTTAGTGCCAGGAGATTTTACTATGTGAAGCTGTCGATACAGAGGGAAAATTGAAGATTTCCTTCATTACATTTTATTAACATAACGCAGTATGAAACTGGCACACTACTCATTGAAAAGCCACAGAAGGATGTTTCACATTTGCACATATTCTCATCTTATTATGTAATATGTTTTTACATCTAACAAATTTCTCAGAAACATTCTGACTCATAACAACAAAGAGTAAGATGTGACTCTGTGATCAGATTTTTTAAACTCCTTTTAGTAATTATGAACCTTCCATTGACAAATAGTCAGGGCAAATAAAGCATACAGAATTCCTTCGACATATTCATTCATACAATACAACAAAGGCAACAACTGACTGCCGGCAAGCAGTAATATTTATGTGTCAAAAAGGCTATGTGTGCTCAGCAAGCAGTACCTGAAATTTTGAGTATGTATTCATAACACCGAGTTTAGCACGCGAGGCAGGATTGGGCTGCAGATATTCTTTGGTGAATTGCATGATTTCTTGGACAGCTTTATTTGTGATGTCGACTTTCTGTAATACAAGAACGAGTCATGAGATTTTTAGTCATGGAAGAGTGATGTCATCAACATATTTTGTTATAGTTACGTCAAATGGGATTCATTGAATAACAAGGATAATCTCACAATTATGAATCACCGGAATTTTCAAGTCGCATGGTTGCAAAACGAAAGTAAGTTTCGATTTGAATTAAGATTGGGTTCTTTGCTATGAAGCACTTTAAGATGTGGTCTGCTGTAATAATCGAATTACTTCCTTCCTATGTGCAGGTTTACCCATTCTACTGCATAGCTTTTCTAGAAAATTACTCCTAATGTCAAATTTTCGATTCCAGTCTTTTGTACTATATATTCAATGCATACCCTCTCCATTTCAATGAACTCTTCATCCATCGTTGTTTTGTCATTTTCATTGCCGATTTTTTCCGACATGTACTGAAAACACATAATACACATAGAAAGACATTTTACTAAACGGTACATGGTTTATTTTCAACATATCGCTTCTACAGATCACAGTCTCACCTGACTCGCTTTGTGGAATTGCTTTATCATCCCCTTTGACATGGCTGGCAAAAGACACTAGGTAAAGATATAGTGGCTTACTATATAATATTGCTATGGGAAAAAGAGCATGAAATCTTGATGAAACCTCAATCACATATATTTTATTTAGTCATCCAGTGATTATGGTAAGACAATCACAGCTTTACTGATATTTGAATTCTAGTAATTGATGCTACACTCTTTTGTGACATTCTCCATAGTTGTTCAAAACTATTGCGGTTTCATATATATATACTCATTCATATAGTATATATATTCATATATACTATATCATACGCACACCTACGAGAACCCAAAAGTGGAATATAGTCGTCCCTCGCTATATCGCGGATTCACTACATCGCGGATTTTATATAATATTGTATTGTATGCATGTTAATGTAATATTGTATGTATTTTATTTC
>QRAM01000197.1:64857-128041 GCA_013436055.1 Halocynthia roretzi | reverse complement strand
AAGCGCTAAAAGTTTAAAAAAATTAAATAAACGATCAAATGATTGTGGGAAAGGTTAACAAGGTAAATAAGAGTGTGTAAATGATTAACAATGGTTCAAAATACGTTTCAATATATTCAAATAATTAATTAGATATGTGGTTTCTACTTCGGAGTTTCACCTATCGCGGAGGAACTAGAACGCACTAACCGCGATAGGTGAGGGATTACTGTATCTCAAGTAATTTTGTACTCAACATTTTACAGACCTCCAATAAATAGATAACACAATAAATTAAAGCCCACATTTGAGTGATACATGAAATAATGCTGGTTATTAGGGCTACACTTAAATGCAGCAAAGTGTCTGACATAGTAAATGTGAAAAATGTGTGAAACCAATCTTTGGGAATGAAGGATAGGCTGAGTAGTAGTGGTTTTCCCAGGTCACTTCGAACAACGTTATCAGAGGCAACCTTACGGACTATATTCTATCACTTCCTCCACATCGATCCAAGCACACATATTATTTACGAATTGGGTGAGGATCTCCCAACTACACCTTTCCCTCGTGATATGCGAGGCATGTGCTCCGATATAACTTCGCATGGTGCAGGTACTTATTTCCATAGAGGAATGCGTTCTGACAACAACCTACAATCATAATTTAGCCACCATTTCATCCAAAAAAGTCACAAATATATAACCGCAAGTCAATTTTTTTTCATCAAACACTGCAAGAAGTGGAGGCGGACTATTACAAGTCTCAGATAGTGGAGCTATACTTCCGGAACTATCTCAACCACATAACGCTATCGCAAATTGTTCACTGCGAAATTTTCGCCCATAAAAAAGGGGGACTGGTAGGTTCATTGCATAGTGTGAGTTCGCCTATTGCAAGGGACTAGTGTCTTACGCAATTAAAACCTAGTGTACATATGAAAATATCAGGAACCCTTAACAGAAAGGGACTCATTGAGTTACGATCAAAAGTTTCAATGCTTGAAACGTACGTCTTGAATAATCTGTTGTTTCTAGCTTATAAAATTCTGTCGTTGGTTTAAAGAAATAATTTTGTTTTCTGTTTATCAATTCCATATTCTAAAATTTACAATTTTTACTATACTACATAGAATCTTAGCATCATCACTACAGAAAATTTCCGTTTATAAAATTAAAAATATTACCACCTACCAATTTTTTTAGTCGCTGGATATATGTGATAATGCGACATTATATGGCACAAAAAATAAACAAATTTACAGAGACACCGAGCTTCAAAACCTGTCTCTCAGTTACTTGGTCAAATACGGAGGGTAATTTTATTTAAATAAACTTTGAGTCCATCCAAAGTAATGACTACCAGCACAAAATAATCACTGAGAGAAAATTGGTATAGTAACTAGCTGGCAACTCATCACTTATGTTGGTTCTGTTATGCCGTCTATTCTTAATCTTTTACTTCTTATGTGTTATCGATTATACAATATTTAAATCTCTTCAATCTCCCTTCACAACCTGCAGGCGAAATTTTAGTTAGTTGAAATAAAAATCCACTAATGTCTAGGGCTCTATGCTATGCCGAATTTGCCTTTCACTCTTAATCTCATATTCCAGAACATTTAGATCTCACACAATAGCATGGTAATTTTCTTATAGTATTATTAACAAACCCTGACAGCTTATCAATTCCCGGTGTGGTCGTTATCAATTAACGCCTTTAAGAAACTTTACTTTTTTTTTTTGGATTTCACCTTTTACTTTCGTTCTAGCGAATTTATCATCGACTTCCTGAATTTCACCGCTTGGTATCGCTCATGCGTTAAATCAGGTTGAGTATCGGTCACCTGGCGGTTTCTCTATGAAAATAGGGAACCTTACACTGTTAGTCATATATCTGCGATCATTAAGCGAACTAGGAAGACGCCTAGGGCGCAGACCTCCAAGGGCACATTACTGTTATATACAAATTTCTGTTTCGTTCTAGGGGGGATACCGGCCTTGTCGAGAGCGCAAAATAGTCTGACTCCGGCCCTGATTGTAATATTCACAAAATAATAGTAAAGTACGTATATATTAGGACCCAGTAAGTAATATTTTATTAAATTCGTTTTTAAGGCGCCTTTGGTCGTTGCTATTCAAGTCTTTTTATTGATTTCTTTCGGCTCTCTAATGTTCTAGTAACTCAATCAATCGTAACGATGGTAGAAGTGATTGACAGACGGCGTGGAGCTTATAACGAGTATCAAAGTAATTAAATAATCACAGTACAAACAGCTGGGCGTTGTGGCGTGCGCCTGTAATCCAGTAACTCGGAGGCTGGGATTGGAGACCGGGTTGCGGTTGGGAGCTCCGCGGTATATCGCGCTATGTTGACCAGGTGTCCGCGCTAAGTTCGGCGTCAATATGGATGCTTCTTGGAAGCTCGAGGTATCCAGGTTGTCTAACGAGGAACGAATTGGGTCAGGCCCGAAAGGGAGCAGCTAAAAGTTTCCGCGTCGCACAGTAACGGGACAGCACCTGTGAATAGCCCATGTACTGTGGCCCAGCCAATAAATCCGAACCCAATTCTTTTCTTTACAGTATATACAGATTTTATTTAATTCTATATTCCATTTTATTATATTCTTGCTTTTTACGCTACTGAAACTCAATAGGATGCTGCGAGTTCGAATATCACGCAGGTAAATTTTGATTTATTTCATTTATTGGTTTCAGTGCCATAGTCGTAAAATTCGTGTCATTTACAATTCATACATTATAGCGATTCTGCATGCACAGGCAATAATGAATTTAACAGCAAATTTTTACTAAAAGTGCTGTTAATCGAGATTCTTTCAAAGCTTCTAATAATTTAACATATTTTGATTTAATCAAATTAAATAATGCCCATGCTTAATGGATCACGATTGCAAACAGTCATTTATGATCTACCAATCAAGATATTACAAGCTACTAAAAGGATTGTGTTTTGTGAATTGACAACTATTGATTAATATAGTAATGATTTTGGCTACTACTTTCTCAGTGAATGATCTCAGGGGGATTCAGAGGTTGCCATTGTTTATCCCGCTACACGTGTTTCGTGATAATTTCTTCTTCTACTTACTCTAGTTTATGAATGCCTTTGGCTATCATCAAAGTTAATCAACGTGAATTAAGTCATATTAAATTACAATCTCATAATTGCGTGCTGGCGCTGTAATACTTTTCGTATGCACTATTATTTTGGGTTATATTCTTCCGAAACAAGAACGAGATCTCTTGTACGGTTCGCCCTTTTGTCTCTGGGACCTTGAAGAAGGTATAAACCCAAAAGAAGGCTAGGAGAACAGCAAATATGGCAAAAGTGTATCCGCCAATCAAAACATTCAGGGGCGGGTAACTAAAAAAAGATCATGTAGGTCATACTGATACCGCGTTAATAGTTAATTTAATGCAAGATCGTTAATTTCAATGTCATGCTCCAAATGTAAATGTATAACAACTCACGCTATCGCCACAATGAAATTTCCGAGCCAGTTGACAACGCCTGCAAGCCCAACTGCAGTTGGTCGTGGTCCCTCAGTAAATAACTCAGCAGTAATAAACCACGGGATAGAGCCTGGTCCGATTTGAAAGCAAGCAACAAAGAGCAGCACTATTATCAAAGAAGCCCAAGAGTGCCAATTGCTTCCTGTGTTCAGATTCAATGTTACCTGAAAAATACAGTGTAACAGCTAAGCTTTATAAGCTATAAAGCTGTTAAGGCGATCATCGTTACATTGTTGAAAATTACCTGGTAAAAAAACAGCATCATGATAACTTAAAAAAAATGATACAAACCATAATCACACATCTAAATTTGTAGCCATTTATATACCAAGGTACCAAACATGCAATTTCCTTATCAGAATGCCACTCGTAATTACCGTAAGAACTACAGCACATAAGAACATTCCTCCTAATCCACTCAAGTGCAAAATCCTGCGGCCAGCCTTTTCAATCAATGATAGCGAAACGAGTGTCATAACCACGTTTACTATTCCCACGCCTATCGTAGTCAGATCACTGCAAAATAAAGATATTACCCTAAGTTTTAGAAACTTAATAGTACATGAATAAAAGAACTATGCGTTTTATTGAACCTGTATTCTTCAGGTATACCAGCCTCAATGAATAGCGGAGTCGAATAATAGAACACGGCATTTATACCGGAGAGTTGTTGAGACAATTGCATTACCAAAGCAATAATCAGAGGTTTCCGTAAATAGTCAGTAGTGAATATTTTGACGAGGCCTAGAGCAAAAATAATAAACATATAGTCCACGTAACGTATAGTGATCGCAGTATCTTTTTGATAACAATATCTGGCTGATAACATTAGGTGAGGAATATATATAGTAATGATATGAATATGTATATGATATAAATCTGTTTTGGGACCGATTGATATTGATAATATTATCCTAAGCAATCATAAGCGACGTCCACTGACTTTCAAATTCTTTGTCCCGCAACATACATGTCACAACTAGAGATAACATTGGGAGACTCTCTAAGTCAGGGATCGGCAAACTACGGCCCCCTGCGGATTTTACATTTTTGAATTCAAATTTCAAAGTACGCGCCCTAACGGAACGGCTTTCGGACACAGCTAGCACTAGCACTAGCACGATACACTAGCGACAATAGCTGCCAACCTAATAACTGGGTCTCGTACTCAGTAGGTGGTTTTTATACTCCTTGATTCTTTGTATTGGTAGATTAGATATCACTATCAATTACTAAAACCTCGAAATCAACGTTTTGAAAGATAACATCTTGTGTTATTAGGGCTTCACAGGGCATAATCTTGCCTTGGTCAATCTTTTGTCACGAACCTACTGTGGGCTCTTTCATTTCTTCTTCGTGTTCCTTCCTCATGCTGTTAACCTCTTCAGATGCATCATATTCGGCTCCCCTCAACCTCAGCAACGCTTCAACTGATGCAGTCTCATCGAATTTCACAATTAGGAGATGTCTGTAAAGCGCGGACAATGTAGCTGCTATCCACATTCTTTATTAGGAGAAATTGCAATTTCAAAATACATTTATACATCACCTGGGACTTTCTGGACAGAAGGGCAAGGTCGCCAACTGCAGAACGGAAAATAGAATGGGAACGGAAAGAAGGATGTTCCACAGTTCCTGGTTACCCAGTATAGAATGGAGTCCCAAGATCTGTAAGAATAATAACATATTTGATCCTGTATTCTATGTACTAAAACCCCTCATACAGTTTGCGTTTTTATGCAGAGTTAAAATAGGGATCCTTCAACTTGCAAAATAAAGCAATTTCTGTGCCAAGGGAGACCGAGTTACGACGCATAATCAGCCTTCCCGGCCGAATGTTAAAATCTCATCCCACTGATATTTCATAGAATACATACCTGTGAAAATAATATTGCTATCACTATTCCAAGTTGATTCAGAGTGCCAAGGATGCCTCTGTATTGAACTGGCGCGATTTCTGTCAAGTACATTGGAGCAACTGCTGTATTTATGCCACAGTTAATTCCAATCATGAATCGACCTGCAAGAGAACTAGGATATTACTGAGAAAGAATGAATATTGGAAAACCGTAGGCTAATGGTATAAGTCGGCAAAGTGGACCACTCGCGATCATTGTTTTTGCACAGTACATTCTGGGCTAAATTTAAATGAATGCAGTTTCTATCAGTAAAATACAGTCAGAGGACCGGCAAATAGAAGCACGTATTGTTGACATTATCGGCAGAACACATTGATGTGTGACTTACCTACAATCAAGACTTCGTAGGAATTTATTGGCTTTGAGATTCCAAGCAAAACAACTGAGGAAACAGCCAATGCATTATTGCACAACAAAACAATCTTTCTTCCAAATCGATGAGATATTGGACCAGCTATTGACGATCCTATCATTCCTCCGATAGCAAATATCGCCACCGTGAAGCTCCATAGTATCGTCAACAGGTTATCGTCTATGTATTCATCGTACCTTAGAGCGTGAATAAAGATTAATAATTAGCAGAACACCGTACTGTTTCATAACAACATGCGACACATCAAGAGTCGCGTAGTTTTATTATACTGATATACCTTTCGTTGTAAGTTTTGTTGAAGAATTGCTTGATGTATTCTTGTGGCGAGTTGATAACTCCCACATTGTACCCGAACTGAAAACAAGATCCCACTATTATGGCAAATGTTGCTAAACATAGCTCCTTCGTTATCAAGTTAGATTTCTTTCCTTCAATACGAGAAGCGTCGCTACTGCCTTCCATTCTAGTCTTTAGTTACAGATAGTCTGAAGCTAACAGCAGTAGAAAGCAGGTAGATGAAAGTACCACAAACTTGCAGTATCTGGTTTAGTTTAGTCGGCTAAAAATGCTAGATATTACATAACATAGATCCTTTCTGATGGTTATCTAAAATGTAATGGAGCCTCATAGCTGAAAGAGGTCACTACACATGCCAGTGTTAGCATGTTCTGTCTTTGTCGTAATCCTCTGATATTTTGCACCTATTTGTATGCACGACATACCATGTACAGTATTTCTGTTCTTTTGGTTATGTCTACAGAATAATTGATAAATCAGCGTTAAGTAATATTTAAACAGGAATATTTTCTGAATTTTCAAATGGAAACCCAGATACATTTCAATTACAGTACCAGCATTCTTCCGTACTCACGTTTCCAAACGATAACGTTGCCCTATACAAAGGGACCTCTCTAGTACAATGCTTCGTACTGCATACTGAATCACTGTGTAATAAATTATGTGGAGAACTGTCTAACTTTGGGGGTTTAAGTTAATATTAGCAGTATATAGAGGTATGCATGGAGGTTAAATGCTAGAAATAAAGAAGCTAAACCTTTGACGGACAAATTGGGATGCTTTCGGAAGAAGACAAACACGCAGAGTTGGAACGGCAATACGCATTATTCTCTGAGGATAGTTAACAAACAATCTAGTCGCTTATCCTTTTTATACCAGTGAGTTATTTACGGTGTTTGCATTTATCGCTCTAGCGTTTTTCAAGGAGCACAATGACAAATTCAAGTGAAAACACAATGGAAACATATTTGGTTTGTATTATCCGTATCCATGCTATTCAGTATGATGGTGACTTGCATAAAGTATGAAGTTGAACCTCGATTCCACGGACACCGATGCAACGGATTCCGGATCCAACGGACAAAATCTGCTAGAGTAAATATTTGGTCAGAACGTTCAAAACTTCCGGGTGAAGCGAACCGAGACCGTTACTTCCGAGTTACCGAACCGAGTAGGTGCCCCTTTGGCGGCGCGCACGTGTTGTTTACAAGCGTACAAGCATCGGTTTGCCTGTTGTTGTGCGCTTCATATCTCTTGTTATGGTGATATTTTGCAGTGTCGAATTATTTGTTTGTTTGTTTTGTCTGTTTTCCCCATGAATACTATGACACCTATAGATAAAGCAAGTGAGAGAAGAAAGCGTGTGAATCTGAGCAATGGTGATAAATTGGAACCTTAGTTTTGTATTATGTGTTCAATTCCGGACCCCCGGAAAAATTTCGTCGCTGCAACGGACAAACGGCTTTAATGGACGACTGCTCCCCCCTATTAGTCCGTTGGATCAAGGTTCAGCTGTATATATAAAGTGACCAAATATTTGTTTCTTTTTCATATAGTGTTTACTGTGAAAAAAAATGCTGTGTAATGCCTACTACGTTAATTTCGGACAATCGAATACAGTTTACTCCTTCATAGTTTAGTTATATTGTGAACCTAAGGAACACTATCTTATCATGCGCACTATCGCATTATTCCGTACCCAATAAGAGCTCTAGTGAAAATACATTTTGAAGAAGATAATGCAACAACAAATAATTAAATGGCTAATAACAAGGCCTGTCATTAATTTCATTGTTTGTTCTCTCAAGCTTAATTACTGACATATCAGCACTTAGGAGCGTAAATTACCTACGATTTCTCAACGAAAACTAATCTTCCAAATATCGTTCATAATATTTTTTCAACGTAGTTTGAGGCGTACGTCGATTGCTGGATAACTTCCCTTCGACCTATCTTCAGTTTGATCAGATAACTTGATCAAAATACTGTTTCAACGCGAACAGTTACCAGCTTCCCATAAAAGATGATACGAAAGATCACGCGAATTGCTTTTGGACGATAATATATATTTTACAGTATGATTGAGAAACTAGGGATTTCGAAAAGTGAAAGTGAAAAGTCTTTCTGAAAAAATTTCTGCAATTTTCATGGAATTCCTGTTTTGGCCAGGGATTTAGTGTAATTCCTAACACTTTTGAGTTAGGGTAGGAGATAGGGGGAGAATCTTAACCCTGAGTTTAACCCTAAAATGTTAGGAATTACTCAGAATCGTGGAACAAAATGGGGATTTCATGGGATTACTAAAACGTCCAGGAATTTCACAGAATACCTAGTTTGACAATCTCACTATAAAATATATATATATCAAAATAAAAGAGGTAGCACAAGGTTATTACTTATGGTAGAGTGGATTCTATTACATCTTTCTTGTAATGGGAATTCGTTTATTTCGTGGAATAACTCGATGACATAGTTTCCAGTAAAAAAACCACAAGGCACGTAGTCATACATTTCTCAATAAGGTTCATTCTCGAGAGGTCTGCATGACGTCTGGGGATGGGGATCTACATAAAAACGTGCCATCTGGTATTAGCACCACACATAGTGCCAACACGAATTACCGACCATCGCTTATTTCTCCCAAAAACATTAGTTATCGAACAGAAAAATCAATATCTTACCATAATAATGTCCCCTGGCAAATAAACCATTATGAATATTGAACGATATAGGACCCATGTATTGAAACGCTACCAACATGTACACACACATGTACGACCGTAAACGTGACTGTGAAAACAGAATTGATAAGTTCTAAGCTGTGCACGTTAAAATTAATGTCGTTAAAGCGGAATCTGATCGTCAAGTGAATAGTACTTGTACAATACTTTTTTTCAAATTATCTTAAGTACAAATCTAAATATAGAATTTGTACATAGCTCGGCATGTCAAAGGTTTATCAAGCGAGACAGACTTATTTCGAAAGTTATTCAAAGACGTTGGTTGTTTGCATACATGACAATCGATTACTATTTTTCACGTGATATATTTGGGGATGTATACTTTAGGGGCGCGCGTGCTCTATATCAATATTGTACCAAAAAGGAATGTTAGTGACAATCCTAGTATTATTTCCCCATCCTCACGTATATCCCTTGTCTATTTAACATGTAATACATGTGTAAACTTATCTGACACCAACATAGAACCAATACGTTCTCCCTATCATACTACAAGATTTTCTCCCAGGTATATTTACGGCAGGAGTAAATACCTAACGTCTTTCTCAGGAGGAAGCCACGTGTAACGCACCAACGATGACCGCTATTATGATTAATCACTTTGAACTGATTATCGCATCATAGTTTTTAGTGCAAAAACAATCACTGAACTACAGACTGATGAAATTAGAAGACAGCAACGTTTCAAAAATCACTCTTTTTCCTTAGAACTGCTATGATATTGATCAGTTTCAAGGTCGTTAAACTTACTGCCGAGTACCTCATTCTACCACTAAAGGAGAATCGGACAGAGCAGAAACAACCGATCGATAATTACTGCCATTATTGCAATCTTCAAGACGAATTAAAAATTTTGTAATCAAATTTGAAGCTGAACCGCTGATTGTAAAGCGAAAGCAAATAAACATCACGGAATACATTAAGATAACGTCGCCTTTGACATCCAACATCAATTTCTATTTACAATAGTAGCTGTTGTTATTGTTTCTCAATTGCGAAATAGCCTTCTATCCGATAATGTACTTCTAATTCACACCCACGTTTTCAAGTTTAAAGTATAAGTTTAAGATTTTATAGGATAAAATTTTAATAATCTAATTGTACCACCTGTTGTACTATTTCATAATTGGATAAGCCAGATGCCTCACGTATTGACATCATTCATATCAGAAGGGAAACTATGGACGCCACAACGTAGTAGAGTCAACGTCCGCAGAAACGTTTTCTGCGTACTATCAATATGGTTCATCAGATTGTTCAAGCAACGGAGCGTAAGAATTTGTTGTTTAAACAACATGTCTATCTTTTGCGGTTGGTATTGTATCATATTGAAACCAGCAATCATTGTTTAAACTAACCCCTGTGAACTTTCTAATCTCTGTTCTTCAAGTAAACGTTTCTGTTTACTGAGTCTTCAATCTGTCTTGGATCATTTGAGAAGATCCCTCCAGTATAAAAGCATTGCTCCATGAAATCAGAAGGCAGTACAGAATTACAATATCCTATTGAAGTGTTACAGAATATTAAGCGATTTACCTGTGAAAATAAAGATGGTGCTGAGTTGTGTGAGTTCAAACCTTGCAGCGTTAACACTGATGCTGCTTTTCGTTATCAAGTTTGCGGAACCTCTACCCGTGAATTTCGAAAACGGAGCACATAATAGTCAAGAAACTCTCGATAGTAGGGACAATGATGAAGCTGAGTTTGTCTCTGAGGAGTTGAATGGATTAGATACATTTTTTGACGAACGCGTTCCGACGCAGAATGAGAAAGACGACGAACTCCTGCTGCCGCGCACCAGGAGAGACGACAGAGGAATAGCCGATATTACCATACACCGCAGACGCGTTCATCATCGAAACAAGCATTCGCGACAATGGTATTTAGCCAGATTATTGAGAGATGTGACCGGCAGACACGGCTAAAATTATGAACATGAAATAATTATTACATCTTTTTACAGTCTTGCCATTTTACCAATCATAAATATAATATGTTACTTATGACTTGTGACTATTTATATGCTGTATATGCTTCAAAACCTATAATTTCTTATACTGTGACGACTCTTACTTTGGGGCAATATTAAATATTTTGTTCGTTTTTTTTTGTAAAATAGCAGATTACCTATATGATATATTTCATATTCAACGATAAGTATATTGTTACTTTACCTTCATTTTTCTATTTATAATGACTAAAGGATTTAGCGTAATCCGAAGTGTAATTTTTTTATGACTGAGGTATCATTTCTAATGATATCTTTCCGTATAAAGTAGCTATTTTTCTTGTCTTTTCAATGGTGTTAATTTTTTGCATCATTACGGCCACCTACGATCACCTACGGCCATTTTTATTTCGATATTGTGAATTCTGATATGAGTGCTATACAGTGTATATTTACAATGAACGAAATCGACTAGATCCACATGATCAAATATTACGACGATAATCTAGTTTTTCACTAGATTCGCTAGAGGCGCAATTGATACGACAAGTAAATTTTCGTATTTAACGCCGTATGTTACAGCAGGCTTCACGCGCTTAGTGTGATCACTAAGCACTTTGTATTGTCGGTTCTTCCATGTTTTAACAGCGGCTTTGTAATTACAGTTAAACACAAGCCTGCACAGTGGATAATTAAAACCAGTTCTGCTCTGATAATGTACGAGAAAACATAATCACAATTTTCCACGAAATACGAACATTTAATTATTTACTCTCACAGCAACGTCTTGATAATGCCTTGTCTAGAAATGGTTAATCTAAATAGTGTTTATAACAATTTTGTGTACATAACAATTTTACTGTTAATTTTTGCTGAAAATTGCCAATTACGTATATATTATAATTAAATCATGGTTTAGAATTTCCGAATGGGGTTTTTTGGTGAATAATAATGAATAACAACAATGATAAGTCACGAGCTCTGTTTTCCTCTATGGTGACACTTCACTTTATTAATGCCAAATAATATCAGAAATAGCCTAAGGCCTTCAAATGATACCTAGTCTCAAAATACGACATATTTAATACGACTTAAGAGCTGCTGTCGTGCTCAGCTTGCCTGAAGGCAGCCGAGTCAAAATTCAAAATAGATCTGTTTGTAATTGAGTCATTAGCATCGTAAACTAATGTCCATACAGTACATGCTAATTTCGTTTCCATGTTATATTCAGCAAGCAAGTGTGCTATTATGGAAGTTAGAGTATATAATTCAAGAATAATTGTCCTTACCCATGGTAGCACTTGGGTTACTTCCACTGAGCGCTTTCGATTGACTAGCAGGGATTATGAGTCATCAAGTAAAATAACTGTTGGTAATTTGCTCGCGTGAAGTTTCGCCTGCACATCGTGGTTTCCAAAAGCATTACAGTTACAGCCAAACGAGCGAACATCCGACGTTGGGCAACTCTGCCAGACTACAGTAATTGCCAGTCAGCTTGAGCAGCCCAAAGTCGAAAGATAGGATATTTCTTTACTTCAGCTGTTAATTCCTAATATAGATTTGCTGAAATTTTCGAAAAAACAGGAGACGACTCGACAGAGAAAATAATACTTGGTGTAACGTACTTTAAAGCTTAGTCAAATGTAAGCTGTTGTATCATTTTCTAGGCGTACGAAGTAATGATAGTGTACTTGTACATATTTGTATGCCGGCATAGACACGGAAAGAGTTTTTAAACAAATACTATACAATGTTTGTAATTTTCTAGAAGCTTCTTACAACATATTTATTTGGTTCAATTTCTGTTTGCAACAAACTCCGCAGAAAAACTATAGATTTGTATTGGGATGATACTCCTCAAACATGATTGAAGCAAAAATGTTCTCAAGTAGGTCAGTGTACACATATTTATTTTTTAATTTCTGGCATATACCATATTCGATGGCTAGTTCGTAAAAAAATAATCAAGATCTAATACATTGCTTTCGGCGCTTTTTTCAGGCTTGCGGTTCTACTTTTTATGTCGTTTTGTATTATGCAAGTCACTCGAGGTGAGTGTCCATGTTACCGCTACTCTTTAATGCTCAATCCTGATTATTTAACACTTTTTTTAGAATTGTTAAACACTGCTTTCTTCTTTTACCAATAATTAGCTGCAGACGCACCATGTGTGGACAAACTGACATATTGCAAGAGCCTGGCGACATATTGCGACCATAAGGATTACAAAGAGTACACCCGAAATAACTGTCCAAAAACATGCAAACGATGTCCACTAGGTAATCGTCAAAACTGCTGTGAAATGATGACGCAAGGTCATTCCAGAGATCAATTGATTTAGCTGTTTTTACGTTTCATTTCTATTTTAGACATTGATCCTAATCGACTTTGCATAAATAACAACGGCGGCTGCGAACAGAAATGTACAGTTGTTGATAAAACAAAAAAAGTTTGCATCTGTATCGCCGGTTACAGTTTGGATCCGGATGGTCAAAAATGTATAGGTAAAAAAAATAGTTTCTAACTACTGAGGCACTGACTGTTGTATATCTGCGAAATCTAATGTTATACTTATTCTGTTCGAAACAGATAACGATGAATGTCAGCTTTCTAATATATGCAAGATCGGGGAAACGTGTAGAAACTTACCCGGGAGTTATGACTGCGAAAAAACAAGTTGTGCGAAAAACTTTGCGCCCTATTTCAAGCAGGCGAAGTGTTGTAGAAAAGAAACAGGTGAGTAATCATGAGTACTACAAATATACTATTTAGCTGTATCTTATTTATCTTGGTTTCACATCGTTTCTTGGCGCCAGGGCCCGAGGCATGGTGTGGTGTACAGTATCCGGGTGTGAGAAGAATTGTTGGCGGGAATATTTCGAAAGCTGGCCAATGGCCGTGGCAGGTGAAATCTAAATTATAGTCAATTTATTAAAATTAGTCTTGTTCAAATAAAATTTAAACGATATGGTATTGTTTAGGTCTTCATTCTAATCGACAACAGCGTGTTGTGTGGTGGCTCTCTCCTAAATGAAAAGTATGTCGTATCGGCAGGCCACTGTTTCGAGTAAGTAGTTTTCCGGATTCGAGGAATCGTGTCGTGTCACGACTGCCAGGCTGAATTATTGCATGGGAGGAAATACGAATGTTCTTAAATTTAATTCTGTAAATATTTAGTGGCTATACGGCAAGGACGGATATGAAACTCTACTTCGGACTGTTGAACATAAACGAGCGGAATGTATTTCACGCCCAGCTACGTAAAGTCGCGAAGGTAAGTGATGATCTCGGATAGTATACTCGGCATTACCTTATTTCAGGTTTTAATTGCCATATCCATTTTTTGCAGCATCACTTATATGCGAACTTCGATCAGAACAAATTTCAGATTAACGATTTGGCATTAATTGAGTTAGATAAGCCTGTGAAGTACACAAACTGGGTGAGACCTATCTGCCTACCAAACCGGGAGGAGGCACAACCCGGAACTGTATGCATTGCTGCTGGTTGGGGGCTGACAGGTAAAAGGATTTACGAAACTTTATAGCGTTCAATCTGCTGTGCCATTTAGGCAATTGCTTGTCATGTGAGCTAAATTTGCACTCACGACGACAACCGTTTTCTCAGGTAAAAAAAAATTTCAAAGTTCCCATGGAAGATTACGAATAATTTTTTGGAAAACACACTATGGGAGCAAAATTCTGAATGACTAACACTCGGCTGCAATTAATCTATTCCTTTTTTTGAAAAGCCGAAAATTCAACATCTCCTTCAAGCAAATTACAGCATGTGGATTTGCCTATAGTCACTATCGATGCTTGTATTTCGGCATATTCGAAACAAAAGGTGAAACCAACGCGAGATTTGAATATATGTGCGGGTTACTTGGCAGGCGGAAAGGACGCCTGTAGAGGTAAATAAAAAAGTTTATTCACTATATTATTTATTATTCTGAATCATCTGATACTTAATTCTTCCGTTTATTTGTTTAAGGGGATTCCGGTGGACCACTCGTGTGTCAACGTTGTAATTCATGTGGATGGTATTTAGCTGGAATTACTTCATTCGGCGCTGGCTGCGCACGCTCTGGTTTTTATGGAGTTTACGCTAACGTGTTACATTATGAGGAATGGATACGGTCGATAACAGGACAGACAGCTGGCAAAAATAGATCATGCACCGGTCCTTGTAAGCTCTGTATTTAATAATGTAGTTTAAATCCGAATTCGAGTCCCAGGCTCAATTTCCAAACTTATTTCGCATTTCGGTTATAATTGCAAAATAACAGAGGATTACACTATGCAATAATACTGATAATGAAAAAAACTGCTGTTGAATACAATTCCAAAGCTATTCTTCAATATGCTTTGGTTCAGTAACTGCGTTCCAGATAATCCCACTCAATGCCCGTTTGTTGCTTTCCAATACTTCCCTCAGCAAGTTATACACCGAAGAGGGGTAAAGGGGAGCTAGCACTCTCTTTGGAGATCATTGGTTTAAATGACAGATGCACATAGAGAGTATAATTTTGCATACAAACTTTATGCAGATTACTCAGCATGGTCGACTTGGGGCGTCTGCACAAAAACATGTGGAGTCGGTGGAAACAGAAAAAGAACACGAACGTGTTTAAATAAGCAAAATGCTAGTGATTCCTGCAGTGGACTATCGGAGGGAACAGAACGTTGTCCAACTGTCGCTTGCCCGAGTAGGTAGCACTAGAATAGGTTGCAGTGAGTATATTCTTTCTGATCTAGTCACAAATTGTAATTTTACTATCGACAGGTTGGGGAGAGTACGGACCGTGGGAAGACTGCACTGTTACCTGTGGAGGTGGCAGGCAGATTAGAAGTAGAAAATGCATAAATGGAGAAATTGGAAAGCCTGGCTGCTCTACAGATGCCGCATCAGAAACTCGAGTAAGAATTTTTCTTGTCCAAGCCCAAAGCTATCAGAAGTAAAATCTCATCAGGCATTGGCAATAGAGATTACGCATCAGTAAATTTGTAATTAATTATCTTTTTAATAGCCGGGTATAATTCGTTCATTGATACACAATGGAATCATTATTTCTTATAATAAACCCTGGGCTACAGCTTGTTAACTTTAACACTTGCTTTATCAACACAAAGAATGAGTGGTGTTTACAGCTATAGTCCGTCGAATTCAACTTGTACGAAACTGTAAGTGTCCGGACACAGTCATAGGGGTGTACGCTCTTTAAACATAACGTAGGCAAAAAATTAACTACAACAACCAAATACGACAAAATAATTAAACGATAAACCTGAATGGCCCACAATGAGAGAGGGGGTAACCGGAGCATTAGCCCGGGACCCGGGAACGGTCAGAAGACCTGTTGCGAAAAAGTCGATAAGTAAAACTTATAAATGTATTCTAAAAATTACATTATATTTCTCATGGCATAGAAGGTTTCACACACAAAAACGGTGCGGAAGCCGGAGGCGGCTTGTTGCCCGAGGCCCAACGCCGCTCTCGACAGGCCTGTTGATATGATCATTATTTTTGCCTGTCGCTCTTTTCTCTTTTCTCTTTTCTCTTTTCTCTTTTCTCTTTTCTCTTTTCTCTTTTCTCTTTTCTCATCCTTGTATGGGCACGATTTCTTTATTTTGGTGATGCAATGTTAGGCTTATTTCTCTTTCTGTTCAGAAATGTAAGGAAAACGCGTGTCCTGCATCGTGGACGCTGTGGGGCAGCTGGGGAAAATGTTCGAAGACTTGTGGAGACGGTATGAAAACTGCAACCAGAACTTGCATGGACAGAAAAATAAAAAGCACAAAGTGCAGCGGAAAATCGGAAAAAACAGATTCTTGTAATCTAGAGCAATGCAAAGGTTCGATTTTAAAGTTTATTCACGGCGTATCATAGTCAAAAAAGGGGTTTTAATCTATTTCTTTGGTTGTTTCTTGAAAGGAATATTAGGCGAATGGAGCCAGTGGAGCAAATGTTCTGCTGAATGTGGCAAAGGAGAATCAACTCGAACTAGGAAGTGCGTTGGTGGCACCAAGTGTGACGGTCTGCTGTCCGTAAAGCGAGAGTGCCAGTTAAAGAAATGTCCTGGTAAGACCATATGCGAAGAATCTCCTCCCAGGTCGGCTTTTCTGCGATCGTATTTCATCGTCGCTCAATGGTTGTTTTGCAGATGAATCCATAGACACAGTATACGCTTTAATATATATATAAGTTGGTATCTAGAGTTATATAAACAATACAAATTTGTAGAAGCATAGAGTATTGGTGGGTGGTTCGGCGTCATAATTTCGTTGGTTGTTTTTGATATTCATGTTTTGCGGTGTAAAAGGAAATCAGTTCACATAAAATACAGTGTCTTAAATCCATTCTGTGTGTTTCTATACCCATATATGCAATAAACTAATATATATCACGGAGGTAGTTGCTTCAAATCAAAAGTCATAAATAAATATTTTAGTTCAATTTCAAATTTCAAGAGTTTTCATTGAAACAATAATGTAAAGCAGATGTTATTCTTCCAGGAACTTGGTCCACTTGGCAAAAATGGAAAGTGTGCAGTGTTTCGTGTGCCGGTGGAAAACGTAGTCGAGAACGTACATGCTCCAATGACTTATGTGTTGGAATTTCAAAACAAACTCAGGTTAGCTTAACGTACATACAATATCAGCACATATTTCATCATTCCAGGACAGGTGTTCCCAAAGGGGTTCGGGTGAACCTCCAGGGACCACAGCGAGATTACAGGAGGCCAAAAAAAGTATTATAATTTGGGGACGGGTTCCACGGCGAAAAAAAGGTTGGGAAGCCCTGTACTAGGATATAGATAGGGTAGCCGATTCGAGAGATCGAATTGGGAGTTCATATAAGGGGCTAGGGGCCATTGATTACAGGAGAGAACATTTTTAAAATTAGTGACAAAGTCATTTCACAAATTCGATTTAGTATTTATCTATAACAGTGGTTCTTAACCTGAGGGGCGCGCCCCTCCCCAGGGGGGCGTCAGGGATTTCCAGGGGGGGCGTGAGCCCTGGATCAAAATGTCGAAATTTATTCGACCGAAGGGAGTTCTTAGTTCAGGTGATTTTGAAGGCCAGTCTACAAACAGTAGCTAGTAGCTAAGAGGCAGTGTCAAGTATCTCACTAATGCGTAGTCAATAAAACGACCAAAAATAAAATTGTTTTTATTTAGTAGCCCTACTTATTTAAAAGGGGGGGGGGCGTGAAGGGAAGGATCATAACATAGGGAGGCGTGGCAAAAAAAAGGTTAAGAACCACTGATCTATAAGCTTGCAGATTCATATCTCAATTTTGATATGTGCCACCGCTCAGGAAGTTTTTATATATAGTATTATACTTTAGACTCGAGTTCCAAATTTCTTTCGCTTTATGTATGAAATCCCTATTAATCATATATTTAAATCTACGCCCGTGGCGACGTGCATAAGTGGGAATACACAATCCTACTTACGTTGTCTCTATATAGTCACCTTCAAATCTGTATGGAGGTTTTTGAGTATAGAAATATACATAATATATGTAAGCTTCTCAAAGAACTTGTTACAATACACTAAAACGGTTAACAACGGCTATAGATTGTTTTGACCGTGAAATTACTGGTTTTCAAGGTCAAGGCTCAAGGGCTAGGCAAAGAGATTGATTGGTAGGTTCGTCAGTTTTTGCCTCGTAAGGGAAAAGGGTATTTTTACCAGTGAGGTCTTGTTAATTTCATCGAGGAAATAGATATTTCGGAACTCTGTATCATACCTTAACCTCTTGTTCATATCACAACTTAAAATAATATTCTTTTATTAAACTATTCCCGAGTAGATGGATAGTCTACACTGAAATGTTCATGTGAATTCGTAATCTAATATTAGTAATAGTAAGTGGTAATTCACAAACGATAATGCAGTTATGCAGCCCCGGTTTATGAGACCATAACACGAGTCTCAGGAGCTATAAAATAAATAAAATGAAATAAAATACATCAGAATGCAACGAAAAAAAGAAGAACTTTTATTATGATACCATGAATAACATTTATTATAACACTACAACAGGATTGCAATACTCAACCGTGTCCATATTTTGGTAAGTGGGGGAATTGGGAAGACTGTAGTACAACGTGTGGCAAAGGAACTCGCGATAGGAAGAGACAATGTTTCGAAGGTGATATCGGAAATGTGGGATGTGATAAAGGAGGAGAAATTGAAAAAGATGTATGTATACACTTTTGTATATTTGTGTATTGCATAAGGAAAATCTGGCAATATTTTTTTATCAATTATGTAGGATTGTGACAAAGGACCATGTCCGGAATGGGGCAAATGGTCAAACTGGGGAAAGTGTTCTGCGACATGTGGCGAAGGTAAATCAACACGGTCCAGAGTGTGTCTCAATAGCAAAAATCCGACTGACTGTACTGGGACATCAACAGCTGAGAAAACATGCAACAACGGAAAGTGTCCCGGTAAGTGGACAGTTTGGTCAACGTGGACGCGATGCACATCCACTTGCGGGGAGTCTACGCAAAACAGAAAACGTGAATGTGTAGTAAGTGCAGCAGCAGGTGTAATTGTAATGTTTTGCCTAATTTCGAAATATTTCTGAGTGTAGAAATTTTAATAAATCAGGGAGGCAAGGTAGGAGAACCCCATTGCGATGTAGGAAAAGCGATTGAGACAAAGAATTGCGACACTAAACCCTGCCCTTCGAATTGGGGCAACTGGAAATCGTGGTCACAATGCTCAAAAAGTAAGTGCAAATTCTGTAAGCGACGCTTATTACTTTGTATAATAGTTCAGCTTATCACTGATATATTAGCCAGTATGACCTCAAAACTATCAAGATTCTGAAAATGGTTAAATTTCAAAAATTGCTGAGGCAGCATTCCTGCGTTTCCTCACTCACTTTATAACACCACACTGCTGTCTGTTATCTTGGTTATATCCAAATGTACTAAAGTTGACGATTACTCGATTATAAGCCGCGGCTTATATTGTTTTATTTCATCATTTCGTGCGGCTTATAATTGAGAGCGGCTTATATATTTTTTTAATCATTTTGTGCGACTTACAAAAATACTCACGAATAGCGGCCCGTAAAGCATGTTGCTCGGACAATGGTAGTACGAGGTTCTACTGTATATTGTTTTTTTTTTCATCATTTCGCGCGCCTTTTTTCCCCTTGCCATACCGTTAACGTTCAAACTGCAATAGTTCATGTTTAAGAATGATATTGACGGCATTATCAATGACGATAATGACAGCGGATGTTAAAATAAATACAAAGGTTGATTAAAAGCTTCATATTGTATGCTGTTCGTAATATTGCCGTAAAAAAATGACCGAAAAGGCTGAGGTAGGCTACCCTATGTTCTAGTGCGGCTATTCTTCCATCATTTCGTGCGGCTTATAATCAAGGGCGGCTTATAATCGAGTAAATACAGTATCTGTTTTCATCAACTATTGCCTGAATTGATATATAAGAAGGTTAGTTGCAATAGCTTATAGCGAGAATGTGAATTATTATTTGAATCAAATTTAAACATTAAAATAGGTTGGTATATTCTCTCAAAGGTCGCTATAGAAATAATCCTCCTATTAAAATCCAATGTCTTTGACAGCAAGTGTCTTTTTCTCTAGGCTGCGATCGTGGAATAACTTATAGGGAAAGGGTATGTTCGAACGGGAAGCCAGGTGAAGGTCAATGTGTGCCAGCTGCCGCCGTAAGAGAAGAGAAACCATGCAATGAGATAACTTGTAATGGTGAATACCAAATATATGATGATCTTCCACGGCTATATATACTGTTTATATATATATATAATATTTACATATATTATTGGCAATCTTTTTACTAGAATGCTTCGATCAGTTTGTAGCTTACTGCCAGAATGCTTATCCGAATCAACGTGCCTGTAGAAATGACCTACAAAATGCACAGACATATTGTCCAAAGACCTGTAATTACTGTATAGGTGAGATAGAGCTAATTACAGAATAGTTTAATAATGCGGTGGATTCAGTTTGTGGAATTTCAAGCTATTATTACTGTCGTTCAAAGTTTTACACGAACACTGGCAAGACTGGTCACCCTGCTCTTCATCGTGTGGTGTTGGTTCGCGCACTCGCACCCGTCGTTGCACCAATTTCATTAGTGGATGTGAAGGCGGAGCAAGTGAAACAGAACAATGCGTTGGAACTACATGCAAAGGTAGTGGGACGTATTGATATAATCCAAAAAGCTGTATTCGTTTGAAAATGCTTTATTCATCCTGGTCAATTTTTCAATCAAGGTTTCACACAGTGGTCGAAATGGGGAACGTGTAGTGTTTCTTGCGGGGATGGAGAAAGGACACGGAGTCGCAGTTGCCCACATGATAAATGCGGTCCTGATCAAAACGGAAAAACGTCTTTGACCGACAAGGGAAGCTGTGGTACACCGTGTGTTGGATCATGGGATACATGGTCTACTTGGAGCCCATGCTCTGTGACGTGTGGTCCTGATGGGTATAATACCAGAACTCGAATGTGCGTCGGTGGAAAGCCAGGCGGGCCTGGATGTCTAGGTTCAGAAAACGAACGTAAACGTTGCAGAAATACAAAGCAATGTCCAGGAAAATGGACTGAGTGGTCAGACCTTAGTAAATGTTCTGTTACCTGTGGAAGCGGGCAGGTAACCAGAACAAGAACGTGTACTGGTGGAAGGGTGGGAATACCTGATTGCATTGGCTCTGCCACGAAGACTGAAAGCTGTAACCAGGGCAAATGTGTTGTGAAATGGGGGGAGTTCGGACCGTGGGACACTTGCGATGTTACGTGCGGCGGAGGAACGCGAAGTCGTAAGAGGTTTGCAGTTTTACGGATTTTGCTGAATATGTAGAAAATATTGATGAATATAACATTCTGATACACAGGCAGTGTCTAGGAGGTAAGGCTGGCGATGCTGGATGCAAAGGTTCTAACACAGAAACTGCCAAATGTAGCAGTGAAAACTGTCCAGGTATGGCTTCAAAGTTTCCCAGAAAAAATTATTTGAGACTACCAACCAATAACCTTTTTTTAATTTAGAATCTAACTGCGGCTCATTGATTGATTCTACTCCACAATGTCCATTTTTCAATCCAGCAGAGTGCAATAATCTCAAAACGAATTTCAAGACCCATTGCGCTAAAACTTGCTGCGAAGGTAAATTGTAGGTTTTCAGCCAGCAGTAATTTTGAAAATCAGTTACAAAATTTTACGTGGGAAGTGTTGTACAGAAGTGGATGTTTCAAATGTATTCAAATATCATGATCATTTGTCATACATTCATTGTCATATTCCAATTGATAGTTCGACAGTCTTTTCATAGCTTCTGTGTTAGACCAAATACTAATTGTGACTTTTTACTTCTTACTCACTTCGTCTCACTTACTTCTTAACAGCATACGCGAAAGGAACGATTCAAAAAGTTAATGCCTGCGTAGATGATCCAGAATACGAGCAATATTGTCGTTTGAAACAATTGTGCACCGAACCATTGTACGTTGAGCTCATGAAAGCTAAATGCAAGAATTCCTGTGGCCTCTGCTAGTCGTGCATGGCATTTTCAAGAGTTCTTAATTACTATTTGAAAGCCATGAGCTGGCTGTACTTTAAAAAATAAAACTGTTATTAAAACGTAGTAGATTTTGGCTGTCCAGCTGACGTGTACAGGGAATTCTAGCTATATCATTCAGGATTGTATTATCAATTCCATCATTCATGTTATGTGTTCCTGTTATCCATATACTATACATCTAGGCTAAGTCTATTCTTGATGCAAACACCAGTGAACCAACTAAATTTCTGCCTTATTTCGTTCTGTATTCGCCAATAAAAAATTGTACACTTAATTTCTGTGCAGTCTTTAGAATCATTATTCCGTATTGTTATTGGGAGAGGGTTAGGCTGCATTGTACTAGGTATAAGTATAGAAAAAGATGGAACTTTCACAAATACCTCAGTATAGTCTTTTAATGACGTACATCATGTACCTAGTACTGCACTGATTAGAACTTACAATGTGGTATAATTTATTTACCAGAAAACTGAAGTGTGAACTACCTATAACATGAGAAAGGGATGAATATATACTTTGCATTCCGCACTACGCCCCAGCCATATAACCATGAGTTCTATCGAATAATGTAGGGCTAGCATAATATGCAACCCTATGAATGTTGGGTTAGGATATTTCAGAATAAAATATCTCTTATGGGGTATTGTGGATGCAATAGCGAGTGAAGAATACAACTTCTCTGCTGACACAGATGCAATATGTGAAAAGAGTTTCAATATTAAATATAGTATGTACCGTATTTATTCGATTGTAAGCCGCGGCTTATTTAGTCTTTTTCATCATTTCGTGCGGCTTACAATCAGGGGCGGCTTAAAATCTTCCATTACCATACCGAAGTTTGGCGCCGGGTACTTCTGCTATCTCATAAATAAAGGAGAAACTGTATGTGTGTTTAGATGTGTGTTCGCCAATAACTTCGAGGGTTCTTGATTAGGCGCTCTGAAAACTTGCACGGGGATCGGTTTCAAGTGGGAATAGGTTATAAGCTATTTTTTTTTCAGATAGGGGCCTGGATTGCGGCCCCAGATGGGTAGGTAGGTAGGATAGGTAGGCTACCCTATGTTCAAGTGCGGCTTACATACATTTTCAACACAATTTCGAGCGGCTTACAATCTTAAAAATCGAATAAATACGGGAATAATAGTAAATATTTTTGTGCTATTATAAAATAGCGTATCTTAAATTTCAAGCATGAATTATTCAATCTGGATTAAATCAGTGGGGGGGCGATGATTAATATCGAACATTGTTTTTAATATCGATTTTTTGATTCATGTTTGAGTTCAATTCTATATTATCAAGCAACTACGTAATGAGGCCTTCTTCTATTTCCGAGTGTAGCTTTCGAAACTACGTTAATCACTAATTTCAGTAATAGAATTACATTGGGCTGTTGTTATTCCCTATTGAAAGACAAAGGGCAAACTTGAAATGCCTATATATAGATGCATTACTGTTTCGAAACGACATGACACCACAAAGAACGTTGTGACACGAACAATGACAACACAGCGCCTCAGGAAGTGAAGATCTTTACTTGATGGGAGTTAAGCAGCGATTCATGAATGAAAATGAAATATACAAGCTAAGGGAATTTTTTTTATCGCAACGTCACAAAATAAGTGTACAATCCCTTGTTACTCAACAAGGTAGTCGGGGAATTTGTGAATTTTACTTAAAAAACAATGTATGCGTAATCTGCTAAGACTATAAAATAACGATTTCCAATAAATAGGGCAATAGGATTTAATTATTGCTGTTCACTCCATTGTGTTATGTGGTTTCTTTGTTATTCGAAATATTGGTACATTTAGAAGATGCATTTTACGTCTTTTCTATGACATTCAGATCTGTAATAAAAACTTGAATTTTTATCACTGCGAACAGTTGCATTTTTACTAGTTTTCAGTTTTTAGTTTCTGCAATCTCCTGCTTCTACTCTGACCAATTCAAGATATTTATCAACATGTTGAGTTAAAATGACCAGATGGCTGTCGATTTCATAGAAACTTACTATATATTTACTCACATATTAATATGGCTATATAAAAACTATTCATTCTGGAATCTAGCTTGAAGTTTTTTCGTTTATTTGATCAATCCTTCTAATATGACATAAGAAAGATATGGGCGCCTGATGGGCATCATGAACGTGGTAGAGCCCCCTCCCCTCAGGATCAAAAGTCATGAAGCCACTTCGTTGTGCTCCTGCTGATAGTTCATTCATGCTTGAATCCAGGCAAAATCGGAAGTGTGCGCAGAGTTTTCGGATATGTTTTTTAGATGTAAAGAATTATATTCAAATTAGTATTAATGTAACTTTCCCCAGTCGGAGAGTTGATTTATTGGCAAAATGCTAATAGCGAGTTACATCACGCATAAGTTCGACTCAGCTATGCGAAACGCCAAAAAAATCAAGAACACAGAGGGTGTTACCATATAGATATATCGCAATTCATCTCGAAACTAATTGCTATACTTAATATATTTACATTCACATAACTGACTTCATAATAATTCCGCGGGCGTCATACGAATCGTTTCCCGTAGCGCTGTGTAAATGTCTAATGTCTATGCCGACAAAGAATAACCCGCGGCAAAATATGGCAAAATCATTATTTATAGAAGGGCACCTGGTCGATAGCTACTGTCAATACATCTAATATGCCGTTCATTTGCAGATCACTTAAAGTAATCGTGAAAATAAATGCATAGGACAGGAGTAGATTATTACTTTAACGTGAGTGGCAGTTACAATTAGTTCATTCAGGTTGCCAAATACGACAATAAAGAGTACTGTGCGTTGTTTGTAGGTTATTTTGTACCATAAATAAATTAAAGTGAAGAGATCTTCCCTCATTAAGTAAATACTGGAAAGCAGTGATCAATATGATCGAAAGGTATGATTTTTATCAAATGATTGCATCATTATATTATTTATATTATGATATCCATGACATACATTTTACAGCAGTACAAAATAATTTCTTTAAATCTTTCAGGTTTCATATACTGCATGTTTTTCTGATGGTCTGCGCGCAACTTTACTGTGAGTACATTAAGTGCATATATTCTGTGTTGTGAAGTAAATAACTGCAATTCCAAGAAATAAATGAGTTTAATTAGTGCATTTCTTACAACAGTGACAAGCGGACAAGCCAATTGCTCAGAAGAAACGTGGTGTAAAACGCAAGAACATTTCTGTGAACTGACGCCGCGAATGAAGACAATATGTCCAACAACTTGTGGAAGTTGCAAACCAGAAGGTGAATTTCTTTATCCTGACGCACTATGGCCCTTTATTGTAACGGTGGACGATAGCAATCGGTTAGAGGGAGTGAGAAGAAATAAATGACCAAATTGGGCATTTCTGGCAATAGAAAGGGGGGTCGTCGTTTGCTAAATAATATGACAAGATAAATTGCATTGTTGTATTGTTGAATAAGAAATAATGCCTCATGTTAAATAATAGCTTTATTTTATTACTGAAGGTTGTCAGGGTTGCAAACATTCATGCTTAGTCAAAGCAGACAAGACCTTCGACTGCACTTGCTACAAGGGATTTAAGCTAATGGAGGATGGGAAATCCTGTGAAGGTGAAAAAATGTTGCGATTCATATACTATATACACTTTTCCTCGTTGAGGTGATAAAAACATAAATAATTTTCTTCACAATATATCAGATATTAACGAATGTGATAGCAACCCATGCAAACCGGGGGACACTTGCTACAACTCTGTAGGTTCGCATAACTGCCGAAGCAAGGAGGATTACTGTTCGACAGTCACAGACTTCGTGGCTTACTATGAAAACGAGGATGCTTGCTGCAAAATGTCAACTTTAGGTGAGACAGCTTTTCAGTACAATCCCTGATCATAACGTTCCTATTAGAATGAAGAAAACTTGCTGTTAAATTCAAGGTACTTGTGGACTGAATACACAGAACACGGGGAGAATAGTGAAGGGAAAGAACGCCATTGTTGCTATGTGGCCGTGGATGGTGAGTTATCCAAATCCTTACATTTAAATGCTGATGAAATGAGAACTGAGGTTTGACAATTTATTTCTTGAAGGCCTACATTTTACTGCCGGGATCTCAACTGTGTGGCGGAACGTTAATCAACCACCGCTGGCTAATATCAAGCGCTCATTGTTTTGAGTAAGTATTGTTTTTCATTATTTTCTAAAGTATATCCATGTTACCGATCACTGATCTACAAGAAAATGTTACAAAATAAACTAACACCCGTGTCTATGTAATTCGGGTGCGCTGATTTCAAATCTGGTGTCAGATTTTTTGATATGCGCTTATGATATACGCGCTTTTTATCATTTTTGTGGACATATTTTACTAGAAAAAAAAATAAAAAAATTTTTGTTTTCTCCCTTACACTTCAAAATGTTAGTTGTTATCAGCTATATTTGGTTCGCTGATTTCAAATCTGGTGTTTTCTCCAGTACGTCGCGTTTTCGATTTATCAACATGCATGTACTTGACATATGGTAAATGTTGTAAATTTGCATGGTAAATGCAGGTTGATAAATCAAAAACGCCACGTACTGGAAAAAATCTGACACCAGATTTGAGTTCAGCGCACCAGATATAGCTAATAACAACTAACATTTTGAAGTGTAACGGAGAAGAAAATTTTTTTTAATTTTTTTTTACTAGTAAAATATGTCCACAAATATGACAAAAAGCGCATATATTTCGAAATCTAGACGTATAGGAAAAAATCTGACACCAGATTTGAAATCAGCACCCCAAATATAGGTAAAAACAACTTATATATTGCAGCGTATCAAAAAAAATGTTTCATTTGTAGATCAGTGTAATCAACCATCACCGACCATAAAATTACATGTAACGTAACTAACGATTATTGTAGTCTACTCGATAATTATTGTCGAAGATATTGCAGCTTTTTTCAGCCGAATTACTCCGTTCACTCAAAATCGATTTTGTTGCTTTCCCCTCTTCGGTATTTCGAAATACTGGTAACTGGATGGATTTTACGTGCTTTTAAAACTATACGCTATGGATAGTATGTCATGAGAGCTGAAACACTTGGAACTCAATCGATGTATTTTAATAATATCGAATCAAATTAATTACGTAGCTTATGCTTTACTGTGCAGATTGATTATAGGGGGAGGACAGAGGACTTGTTTGAATAGATCCCCATTTTTTCCAAAGACCACTCGCAGTTACTTCAGTTTTGAACTCTATCACACTATAAGCCGATGACGAGCTCCTATTTACATATTGTTTTTTTTTCAATGAAGTGGAGTGACAACTCCTCAGGCAGTTCGAATCTACATGGGAGTTAGAAACACATCGGACTTGACCGCGTCGCACGTACAGCGCAGATATGCGTCACAGGTATTTTACATCGAATAGGAGCCGTTTCATGCAAACGCTGATCGAGTTAGAAATCTAACGTATTTTTAATTATTAAAAAAAAGATTATCAAACATCCAAAGTACAAGTTCCCTGAAAACGATATCGCTCTGGTAAAGCTGAATAAGGCGATCGTTACTGGAGGTATGTTCGTCCGACCGGTATGTTTACCCAACGGAGAAGTACCATCGCCGGGAACGAAATGTTATGCTACAGGATTTGGTTTAACAGGTTTGGAATGCTCTAATCACATAGCACAAATATGGTGCGAATGATAAACGAAGATTCAAACTTCAACTGTGTTTTTTAGCGGAAGGGGGCACAGTGTCCCGCTTTTTGAAGGAAGTAGATCTGCCTATTGTTGAAAACAAGCTGTGTGTAGAGGCTTTCAAAAACGAGGTTCATACGGTCAATGAAACGAATATGGTTTGTGCTGGGTACAGCGATGCAACAAAAGACGCATGTCAGGGTAGGTCAATTATTATTTTTACATCAATTACGCATTATGTTACATCCATGTGCATGCTATCTCTATCAAGGTGACAGTGGAGGTCCGCTGGTTTGCCAAAGATGTGATTCTTGTGATTGGTATGTCACTGGGCTTACCTCATTCGGAAAAGGTTGCGCAACGCCTGGGTTCTATGGAGTTTACGCAAAAGTGGAATACTTCGAGAAGTGGATTGATAAAACCGTTAAGATGATCACCGTGAAAAAAAAAATCTGCAGGCCTACAGGTAACACACGAATATTTGCTTACAGTAATACCATATTAAACACCGCTTCGTGATATTCAGAATGGGGATTGTGGGGTGGTTGGAGCCCGTGTCTAGTAACATGTGGTGGAGGTTCGCAAACACGACTTAGAATATGTGTGAACGCACAGCATAAGAAAGATCCAAGATGCCGAGGTAATGACTTCGAGACCAAAAGATGCAACGAACAGTCTTGTACTCCAGATTCCTGGTCGAAATGGTCCACTTGTTCGGTCACGTGCGGTAAGGGAAGTCAAAAGCGGACACACGTATGTACAACGAAGCGTTGTGTGCCGAAAACAGAATCTAAGGTATGTTATATACATTAAATAATGCTGGCATTCAGCCCATTACATTAACAATTAGGCAAACTATAATAGCAATGGGTAGATCTGTGACGAGGGCGGTCTCGCTATAACGACATTGCCCAATGCCACTGGGGCGGATAGAAAAAACAGCTGAAAATTTTTCTTAATGGGAACTCCTACCTCCGTTCCCGGGTATTCCCAGCAAAATATCGGAAGGTCGCCCCTTCTCCTAAATTCGCTGCTGGCATCGTGGGCGTGCAATTCTTAAATACTGACTAAATATCTATACTTCGCAACCCAGGATCGTCTGACCTGTATTACGTTTAAACTTTTTATTTCCGTAATTCGGATAATTACAGATATACTGTGCAATCTGTATGTACTCTTAGATTTTTCTTACCGAATTTTATTGAGATATATATTTTTGAATTATTGATTGTTTTTTCGTTCAGTCATGCAACGCTGGTGATTGTCACGTCTGGGATTCATGGGGCGCTTGGTCGTCGTGCGGTGCTACATGCGGCAGTTCTTCTAGAACAAGGACCCGCAGTTGCGTGGGATCAGAGAAATCCAATATGTGTAAAGGTCCATCTTCAGAAAAAGAGGCGTGCAATGAAAGTAAGTAATCTGAGATAATTTAAATGGTGTCTATAAAGTCATCTTTCAATTTGAAAAAAAACACGTTTTACACTTAAAACACGTTTTCACCACATTCAATACAATTCTATACGATTTGATGGACGTAACAGTGGATCACTTTGCTGCTTATTCCTGTACTTTCGCTGCGTGTGCACATTCGGTTTCTACTAAACCACGAAACTTTGGCTTTTTTTGTTGCTTTTTTATCACACCACATTGTCTTTGGGATATATATTTTTTAATTGACAAAGAACTGTTTTGAACAACCCTATGTAACTTCTGTATGTATGTGCAATCACAAACTCCCAGGACGACAACTTCATGATATATGAACTGGAAATTGTCTGTTTTTAGTTGCAAAAGCAGACAATTCCACAAGCCTTTTCGTAGATATACGTAGATAGAGGTACACAGTACATATAAGTAAGGGTATGTGTACTCAGGACATGTAAGAGTAACACATTTGATTTAACTGGAATCCTTTAATGGGTGAAGTCAGTGACTACTCATCTCATATGGGAATACTGTTTAATTATGAATTGATAAAAGAATTAATACTGTCCCAAATCCCACATTTAAAATTAGAGTACAGTATAATCTAAATCCAAATCCAATACTTTTAAAGAAAAATGCTCCATTTGGGGACTATGGCCCGCATGGCCAACTTGTCCAGTACTTTGCGGTGGCGCCCAACAAACTATTACTCGTGAATGCATCGGCGGAACAGATTGTAAAGGATCCAAAACCAGAACCAGAACTTGCAACCCAAAGGTTTGTCCAGGTAAGAGAAGAACATTAACTCGTAATAGGATTTACAAAAAGGAGACTTATCAAAATATTCGTTCAGGAGTGTGGTCAAACTGGAGCGACTGGGGAGCGTGTTCGGCGGAGTGCGGAGTAGATGGAGAGCGGAGTAGAACTCGAACATGTAAGGGTGGTGTGCCAGGAGGACCAGGATGTTCAGGACTCGTCTTGGAAACTGAACCATGCAATTTGAAAAAGTGTCCGGAATGGTCGAGTTGGTCACAATGGACAGCATGTACTCGGACTTGTGGTGGCGGTAACCGAACTAGAGGAAGGTGAGTTGAGTCGGCCAGTGGGCTGTACCATGGAAAGGATTTGAAATTGTCCTTCATTATTAATAACACTTAAATAATTATTTGCAGATCCTGCACAAACGAAGCGAATAGCAAGTCAGGTTGCACTGGCGAAAAATCAGAAACTGAAGGTTGTTCAATAGATGCTTGTGGAGGTATATTACGCGTTCATGCAATTGTTATTTATCATGCACTCCTATATTAAACAAGTTATAGTCATATATATATTCTCATAGTAAAGTGTAAGATACAGGTCTGATTTTTAAATGTAACTCCACTCTAGTTACAAGATAACTGTCTTTACTAAATACTCTACCTAATACTTACTTGTAACATAAAGGAAAGGTTTATTGCTTGCGGGACCGAAACGAATGAACAAAAACACAATCAATTTCTTGTCTACGTAACTTTTACTTATTTTATAATAATAATAGTAATTTTCACTTTTAATTATAATATGCCAGACTCTATAAAGCGTTTAGTTACAAGTGTTTGAATTTAAAAATTGCCTCAATAGATCCAGTATGCTCGAATCAATGTGCCACAGGCGTTCTACAGGCATTCTGCCTAACACAGAGAACGTGGATGAAAGATTTTTGTGAACCTGATTGTTGCGGTAAGCATTGAATAAACTGTATATACATTATTTTTCATAGTCGTCATAGAAGCCTACTTCTCAATGATGAAGAACCACAATATTTGTCGCTTGAGCGGCATAGTGATAAAAATGCGATTTTGAGTACAGCTATCAATTGGTCAAAAATATATGCCTTTCGTATCCTCTTTCGACCTTTACATTATAATCAACGAAGTAATTATTTGATTTGAAAATTTCAGGGTCATATTGCAGAGACACTTGGTCGCAGTGCCATGATTACGGACCTGAATACTGTGCCAATCCGGCCTTTCTTGCAATTTGCATGAAAAGATGTAGTTTGTGTCCAATGGTCGACTCCTGACAAGGATAAAATCACGCTGTGGGATGGAGGCCAAAAGTCTTTCAATTTACCTGTTCCTTATTATCCTACAATTATTTCGTGTATATAATCGTGTTATATCATTGCATCGCATGACTTTCTGATAAAGTTATTTAAAAATTTCAAATAAAATCAGAGAACAAAAATATGAAAAGGGACACTATGGAAAATTACCCGAGCCAGATCAAAAAGTATATAATGAAGTATCTACGAAATTACGAGAAAGACATCAAAATTTGTGACGTTACCGAAACTGTAGGAATTAGTAAATGAAATACGACGCTATGACCGATGTAGCAATAAATGACGCGATTTAGAATTAGATTAAGAAACTATCGTCTTTATTTGTTAAAAAAACAGTAATAAAAACGATTCAATTTACTATATGAGATAAAGAACGGGTTTTAATGTTTTAAATAAATCTCAGAGAAAAAAGCGTTACCGGTTCTGTCAGAGATACTTGCTCGCAAAACTTATATTTCTGGCTTGGCTAAAATAGATCGAAACTCAATAACGATTTTTTTATTAAAGTCAGAGATCAGGAAAGTCCAGAAATGGAACAACCAGACAGTGAATAAGATATTTGATAATTGGTTTTGCGATGACCTGGAGGTTTTTTCTATCGTTTGACAACAATATTGTTGCCTAATTAATGACATTGATCTGCTTGGAGACCTTTAGGCTATTTCTGGTTGTGTTCCCTGAGTCATCTATTTTAATCTACCAGAGCCTACTTCAAAACTTTATAAAATTTTATCACGAAACGAGAAAGCTATTAGATTTCTTGCTATTGAGTAATCCCATGGAAATCCGAAGTATTCAATAATTATGGAGTTACTCTATTCTATAAATGGTCAAATACCACGAACTATTAATGTCACGCGATCTTGTGTTCATATTCCGGTATGAAAATCTCCATAAAAGCTATTTTTCATGGACAGCCACTGCACTAATTAATTATTTCGATGACGTAGTACTATGATGTATTATGCTTTATTATTTTGGGAGAATTTTGAGTAGGCCTGTAACCTTCTACAAGGGGAAAATTATTGGATAACCGGATTGAAACGTAAATTTACACCAAGAGCTTCGTAACATACCCGGAAGGCCTTTCATGAGTGATAGTGATAGATTGTGTTCTTATATGGCTGACAAGATGTACGGATGACAATTCGGATTTACAGAATTTAGAGAATTTGGACTAATATAGTGAGAGGAGTCAGAGTGACACGTAAAATTTAATGCAGTATTAATTAGGTGTGAACTTGCTGTTAATTTTGATGAGATGTTGCTTCAATCTAACTGACAAGAAAACTACTACTGTCTGAAGTGCGTTAGTTATTTTAATCCATATGTTAATAAATTTATTTTCTATACAGTATTACCTGTGCTATCATTTTTCTCTTCCCAACAATGAGAGCGCAACAAGAAGGTGTCATTAGGATATATTCAAGGTAAACAGAGCTTACAATACTTAGGCTAAAATTACAAGCCTTCCTTTTGCCGAGGGCCTATTGTAATTCTATTTTATTATGTGGTAATGTGAACAGAATTTACATTTGTTTCAGTGCTCTATTATTAATACTACTTTGGGTAGTTGCAACGAATGCTTCGTTTTTTCGTGAGTATTTTCTTGTCAAAAGCGCATGTCAAGTTTCAGTGATAATATTTCTGTATCTTTTTAACTGAGACTGTGTTGTTTAGGAAGCGCTTGCATAGATCAACAACCATGGTGTTCAAAAGTGGAAGGTTTTTGTCAGGATCATGCAGTCATAGCACCTATTTGTCCCAAATCGTGCAAAAAATGTAAACCTGTTGAGAGAAGTAAGTTCAGCTGCACAATCTTATGCGGTACTGTATTATCACGACTAAATAGTAATTACTACGATTTGATTGAATATACTGTGCTGTAAAACGCATGCTAAACTTGCTCTGAAGTGAACTGAAGCAATGCTACCAATATTTCCATGTTAGGTTTGAGGTATGAGCCAGTGTTGGGACTGTGATTACAAGGTTGTACCGGCTCTAGAAGTTGAGATTTCCTGCTTGACACTTTTGTGTTAACTGTGATTATTATTCTACTTACATGCAACCTTTCCACTATATTTCATGTTAACACTGATGTAAATTAATTACAGGATGTCCACCACATAATGAATGTGACCATATTTGTCAAGTGGTCGACGGTAAAATTACATGCCTTTGCAACAAAGGATATCAGCTAATGCGAGACAAAAGGACTTGCAGGGGTAAGAGAGGAAGAATGCGTTGGGATAAAAATGATGGTCATTATAAATAATGTAAAATGTTTTATAAACAATTGCTGTTTCAATATTTAAGACGTGAACGAATGCGTAAAAGAAAGACCTTGCAGAGACCCGAAAACATCACTCTGCGTAAACACAATTGGTTCCTACAGATGCGAAGAAGAATCGAAAAAATGCAGGGGAAATTATACGGAATACTACAACGATACAAAATGTTGCCGACTAACCGATAGTAATGAGAATTTGATCCATTATTACCTTCAGCACTAATATAAATAAAAGCTGTAACATCGTCCCTCTTCATTTAGGTACGTGTGGGAAAAATTCAGCGAACGGTGGCATAAATGTCGGGGGCTTTGATTCTCTACTTGCAAGATGGCCATGGATTGTAAGTTTACTATAAGATAACAATACTTTGAAATAGTGGAATCATCAAAATCTACAAAACTGTCCATTTCATGGACTGAACTAGAGATCTGATTGCGTGTTGAATATGTACAAACTGGTGGTGACCATACACTGATATATTGCGCTCATATGTGTATAGGCAGTAGAACCGCAACACGTGTAACGAAATACCAAAACTGCGAATATACATTATATAGAGAAAATATTGGGACTAGATCTTTAAATTCATTTTCAAGTCGTCGAAAGCCACTAACTTGAGACAATTCGACACAATTCGATTAAACGACTCGACTCAAAAGAAAGTCCAGGGAAATCACGAGTTACTTACTAAACTCTAACACTGCATGCGTATTATATAATTGAGTACTGATAGTAGTGAAATTACTTCATGAGTTGCATTCTTTTACATATTAAGCATTGGTTCAACTCTTCCTTGCTTCTTCTAATTTTGTCCCTTCAACTAATTCTTGGGAGAAATTTCCCTTATGAGGCTTCGTTACCTTGATTGATCCCATGAAAATTTATATCGATCGTGTACTGATGCTGATAAGGGTATAAAACAACTTTTTTTCTACAGTGTTTGCTTAAAATATCGTCAGACCACGTCTGTGTCGGAATTCTCCTGAACGAACATTGGGTCAGTTCAACTGCACGCTGTTTCAGGTAATTTACAGTATTTCTATACTTTGGGAATGTATGAATGTATGTAAGGATAATTATAACAAACAATGTATTAATAATGATAAAGCAATATGTTATTTATAGAGACATGAAACCAGAACATATACAAGCTCATTTTGGAGTTGTTAACACAAAGGATCTGAGATTAGAAAAGTACCATCAGCAAAGAGAAGTGGAATTAGTAAGTCATTCAACAATATTTTATACCTTTAATTGTCGCCAGTGACGTGTCTTCCATATTAACCTTACAAATGTAAGATTACAACTCCTGACCTGAATCTAGTAAGTCATTAGAGCAGTACTTTCTTATTTCCCCCATCTGCGATCCATCTATGGATTAGTTGCATTAACAGGATATTTTGACAATTCGGTATGTTTAGGCTTTCAAGAATTTTCCCTTCAAGGCATCATTTGAGAAAGTTGTCCTCTTTTTGTTCATTGGAAAATGACAACCCCATAATAATAATTAAGGTTGATATGGTCAAAATTATCGTATTGACCTAATACAGCCTTATGATCCAGAATATCAGTCTGAGAAATCTTTAATATTTGAAACTGAATGTAGAAACACATTCAGTTGCTGAATGTTACTGTGAAAATGTGAAATAAGAGGATTATTCTTACATTTTTCATGATATTCAGTATCTTAATAAACGCTTACGGAAATAGGCGTGTCTGTGAATCTCTGGTTGAAGGACCATGGGTCATGTCTATTTACATGTTTTGTCCACAGATCATTAAACACCCGAACTACAAGTACCCAGACTATGACGTGAGTCTACTCCGTCTGAAGAAGGATGTGATAATCAATGATTTTGTTAGCAATCTGTGTCTACCCATTGGTGAGAAACCACGAGTAGGGACTACTTGCTGGACGATAGATTACGTATTATCAGGTAAATCTGCTTACTTGATAGCTATCAAACCATATTATATACAGTCGTCCCTCGCTATATCGCGGTTCACTTATCGCGGATTCACTACATCGCGGATTTTATATAATATTGTTTTGTATGCATTTTATTGTAATATGGTATGTATTTTATTTCACCATAAATACCGTGCCGTACAGTACTAGGGGGGGGGGGCGCTAAAAGTTTAAAAAAATTAAATAACCTGTCAAATGATTGTGGGAAAGTTTAATACGGTGAATAAGAGTGTGTGAATTATTTATAGTGGTTTAAAATACGTTTAAATATATTCAAATAATTGAATAAATATGTGGTTTTTACTTCGCGGAGTTTCACCTATCGTGGGAGGCTCTCGAACGCACTAACCGCGATAGGTGAGGGATTACTGTACATGTGTATACATATGGTACATTTGCATGACTCAAAATTACTATTATAATTAACGCTACTACTTTTTAGTTGACAGAGGTCAAGTTGTAAGAATGCTGAACCAAGTATCTATGCGCGTGGTCGAAAACAAACATTGTAATCTAACGGACAATGGGATAGATGATCGTAGGAAGAGTAGAGCGAATGCAATTTGTGCTTCAGATATACTTCGAGATGATGAAAGTTGTCAAGGTACTGATATTATCAAACGTTCTCTTTTGCAATTTGGAGGACCTCTTTTGATGTGCAAACGAATTTATTTATTCAAATTCTAAACAGTGTGTTCAATTTCATTCAAATTCACGGTGATAACGAATATCGAAAAATTAGAGTAAAGAGAATTTTGAAATTATATTTCATATATATATCAGTTTCAAAGAAAGTCGAGTGAACGGCCTTGAAAGGCATTTTTGGCAGAAGAAAATGATTATAACACCGGTATTTCAGGAACTCCCGGTGTGGCTCTTGTTTGTCAAAGATGTTCTTCGTGTGGGTGGTACATCGCGGGATTAGCATCGAAAGTCTCAGGTTGCCATGGCAGAACACAATACACCACCTTTTCTAAAGTTGCAATACATGAAACATGGATGGAAAATGAGATGGGGAAGAAATCATCAGATTCACAAGAAAGAGTTAAGTGTAATGGTAAGAACACAACTATTGATTCATTTGTTATTCAATATAAGTTTAAGAATGATACCTAAGATATGAAATTATATTAGATGATAATGAAGATAATCCGGGTATTGATTTTCGACCTGAGGCTGATAAAACAATAGGCCCCACCCTGTGGACCGAATGGAGCGTGTGGTCTCAGTGTTCGGTATCATGTGGGCCAGGAACCTCCGAAAGAGGGCGCACTTGCAATGAGAATCCATCTTTAAACCAGAATTGCATTGGCAGTAATAAAGAGACGAGGACTTGCCAGGCAATTGCATGCAAAGGTCTTTTTTGTGATGTTATATTAATGGGACGTTTGCTTACCGTATTTACCGTAACTTTATAATTGAAATGGCAAAGGAAAATCAGCCTACAAAGGAGAACTAGACGCCTGGTTTTTATTGAAACTTATTGCAACATATACAAGAGTTAGTATGGTATTGCTACCGTAGTTGGCATTGCAAATTGTTATAGTTAGAGATTTACACACTATACATCCAAATCGGTTATCTGAAGTATAGCCAATTGGAACTTGATTTTGCAGACGACCATGAAGACTTCGGGCCATGGACGAAATGTAGTGCTCACTGCAATGGTGGGAAAAGAAGTAGATTGCGACTGTGTAGGGAAAAGAAAGATTTGTCTAGATGCAAAGGAAATCCAAGAGAAAAAGAGGTAGCAGTAACACTATCTAAAGCCAAAGTATGCAGAACGGGATTGATACGTTATATTACTTTAGAGGTGCAACACACAGCCCTGTCCTAGATTCGGACGTTGGACGAAGTACCAGGAATGCAGTGTTACTTGTGGACAAGGTGTTCAAAAGAGTGTACGGAAATGCCTTCATGGCAGAGTGGGTGAAAGAGGTTGTACCGAGAGACACACACGAGTTAGAGTATGTAGAAAACGTAAGTGTATAACAAGTTTGATCACTTCATGAATACAAAGATTTATTGGTATAATGTAACCATGACAGGAATGAATGTTATAATGGTATGGTGTAGTACTGTAGTGGATTGGTTATGCATGCAAACGGTATTTCCTTCTTTTTTTTCACAAAAATGTATCAGAATCATGCTAATAACCACATAACTATCATTATTTAATACACCAATGTGCGGTCCTCCAATTTGACTGTTCTTCTTGATTCTTAACAAGGAAAGTGTGAGACATGGTCAACATGGGGTCCATGGTCTTCGTGTTCTGAAACCTGTGGAGGGGGAGTGATGACAGCGCAAAGGGTTTGTTTAGGAAATGTCACAAACTGTTCCGGAGGCAGCAGCAAAACGCAAAACTGCATTATGCCATCTTGCCCTGGTTTGTACAATGCCGCTATTGTCGTATAATTACAGATAATTTAAGCCATTAAGGAATACATCTGAATTCACAAGCATCTATAATGTTGACAACGTTGATGAAAATATTGTCAAGATCTAAGGAATCTTTATTAAAATAAAGGTTGTGTGATCGGATCATTGAATGCGACAAGTGTGACGAATTGAAGTTGGATTAAAAACTTCTGAATGGTCTAAATTGAAATTTGAACTAGCAAAGCGACCCAGCATTGCCTAAATTTTGTTTGTTTGATCATTATGAATTTGAACCCCTGGGCCAAATTTGAAAGAGAAATAGCACTGTTGTTTTAAGGCAACCAACCAACCAACCAACCAACCAAATAAACACACTTTCGTCTTTATTATTTAGATTACCCGCCAAATGTATTACTACCCTGAATTTATCACTTGACTGGCTACGCCTTTTTTCTCTAACGAGTTCAAAAGGATTCATAAGTATTCGAAAATTACTATTAGTATTAGAATTAGTATTCCAGATAGCTTATTGTATTAATCAAATCATACTGCTTCTGCAAACCCAATTTATAATTGATATTGCGTTCAGTATGTTCTCAATGGACTCTGTGGTCGGATTGTTCAATTGTCTGCGGATCAGGAAATCAAATAAGATCTAGGAATTGCTCAGGCGTTGGGACTGAGGAGCAAACCCAAACTTGTGAAGGAACAAATTGCTCAAAATGGAGTAAGTGGTCAAAGTGGTCAACCTGCACCGCTACGTGCGGACCTGGGCAAAAGTCGAAAACTAGGAAGTGTGAAAACGGTAGCAATTGCGTAGGTGAGAAAAATATGGTAGAATCTTGCAATAACAATGCTTGTCCCGAGAAGCGCGGCTGGGACCAATGGACCACTTGGAGCGAATGCAGCGCAAAATGCGGCGAAGGCGAAAAGAGAAGGGAAAGAGATTGCATGCAGGCTAATTCAGTTTGTTTCGGAGCACCTTTCGAAAAAATGGTTTGCAACAACTTATGTACGATCGAAGGTAATCAGTTTTTTAATTTTTGTGTTTTTACGTACAGCAATATCTAATATCTTCCATATTTTTATACAGAGATGTGTACAGAAAAAGTTGACCTATCTGATGGGTGTTCAGACAGTTTACTATGGTGCTTATTTTTTCCAAGTTTTATGGCTGGAAGATGTGATAAGACGTGTTGTTTTGAAGAATACAACGCAGGTTTTTTTTTTTTTTAATTTTCATTTAAAGGTTTTTTTTTTTTTTAATTTTCATTTAAGTATTTTATACTTTCACAATCGCTTAACACGCATGAAAAATCATTAGATGTAGTGTTAAGTACAGTAGCAGTTTAAATCACACCACTTAAAAAACTTAACCATTTCCACGTTTTACGTTTGCGTTGAAATTTCTTTTTTCCTTTTCTCCGTTAAATACTACTTCCGAGATTAACTGGTTCTTATTAATATAACCATGTTGCATTAAAAATAATGCAGATTTGTTGAGATGTTATACGAATGAACGTATTCAAGTAAATGTTTACCATAAGTAAAAATAGTGTAATTTACTGGCACCTAACGTTATTTGGGTTACACTCTAGCATACACACAGTGGGAAGAATGGTCGGAATGTTCCGTAACGTGCGGACAAGGAAACCAAGCGAGATCGCGACTATGTAAACAAACAACTTCCTGTGCCAAATTCAACGCCCACTTAGAAGAAACTAGAGTCTGTGAACGAAGGACTTGTTTTGCCAGAAGTTTCTCATTGTGTTCCGCAACGTGTGGAGGTGGATCAAGAAAGATAACCATTTGTTCGTCGCTTACCGAGAACTGCACTGTTATGGAGGAGTGCAATACAGATCCATGTTCGAGTTTAAAGTATCTAAACGATTGGACTGACTGGAGTCCTTGTTCGTTAACGTGTGGTAGCGGAGGAATTCGCAAGAGAACAAGGTCTTGCGTTGACATGAACGGAAAACAAACAGCACCCTCGCTGTGCCACGGCGCAAAGGAAATTACTGAACCTTGTTCTATGGGTGCTTGTTTGAAAGGATGGTCAGAATGGTCAACTTGGGGAAATTGTTCCGTCAGTTGCGGTGTTGGAAAAATAAAGAGATCAAGGTGAATCCATAAAAGATCCAGTGCTAGAGTCAGTGAAAACATTCCCGTTTTTTATTCATATTATAAGCTCGAATTTTGATGACACTCGCTAGATTCCGGAACTTAGGATTTGGTGATAGTGTTCCAGAGATTTTTTTAAATATTCAGTCCAGAACTAGAAAATTAACACATCTGGTATTTCAATCGGAACCTTTATTTTTAGGTCATGCCTCGGCGTTGATTGCGAGGGAAACGATTTACAGGAAGAGACTTGCATTGCCTCAGAATGTTCCTTAGGTGAGAAAACATTATATCGAATACTTAGGTTAGAAAAATATCATACCAAGCAACCAGATTGGTAAGCCAAGTAACTCAAATACTCTGCTTTATCAGACCTTACAGCACCCTGCGCAGATTCACCTGAAATGTCATATCTTTGTCAGTACTTGGATCCCTACTGCACAAACGGTTATATGATGTACGCTTGTAGGAAATCTGTCGGTTGTGTTAATACTGCTCTACTTCACCGCCACAGTGCATCACCTAGGCATAGGTCACACCGTGTGGGACACAAATAGCAGTTGATGGAAGTTAGAAGTTCAAATAATTTTCACCACATATGACCAATACCTAAACATTCAATGAAGTACTCCAACATGGATGTATTGCACTAGTTTCCATATTTTTTCAAGAAACCCACAAGGAACGTTGGGAAAAAGTCACGGTCACGCGTATGAATAAAATGTTTCGATTTGGATCTGGTGGATGTGATGCGCATGAATATAGAATATCATTACCTGAAACTTTGCAAAGATGCAAAAAAGTCTCTCCATCACCCCCCACCCTCAGGAACTTACTGGTCACGTAGGTACGGTTGAATATCTAGTTATTTCCCTCTCAATAAAAAAAGACTCGGGTAATAATGAGCATTGAAAATAGGCATATGGATAATTGGAAGCAACAATTACCGTATATTTACAAAGACACAAACGATGAGTTGAAAAAGATCCTTTTCTAATTAGCACCATAGGAAATATTCTAAACCAGTGTATATATTACAAGTCATTATTTGTTTCGATAAGAGGTCATAAATATCTGCAACGATAACGTGACAGAAACGTTCGAAATGACTCTCAACATCAATTAATATAAAGTAATTTACACTGTCAATCACTTCACCATGTCCGCGTATTTTGCATATAGAATGTTCCCTGATTTGCATCTATTACTTTGTTTCGGTTTTTTCATATTTCGTGGAATACATGAGTTTTATATGGAAACTTAAATTACGCCTGTGATTACGCCTCTATTAAAGTTCGCAATATGTGAACGCCAAAGAATGTTAGTCAAATAGAACGAAACAACTACTTAATGTGAATTGCAGATAAAAATCAAGGATCAAAAGTGTAAAATGATAATCGTCACTCGCAATAGCTGGAGGCAAATATAAGTATTCAAAAAAGTCCTGTCACAGCCACTGTTTTTGTTTGCAGAACCATTTCACCACATCAATTCAACACATTAATAAGGCTGACATCTGAAATAGTTAAATACAAGGCTACACTACATAAAACTGACAGAATTTCCTAACTTAACATCTATAAAGTATCTGTTATGTTCTAGTAATATCAATCTGATATATGTATGATGGATCGAATTATGTCTAGCTACTATAGTTGCTTCCAGCATCTACAATTTTACTACTGATTTGGGTGACGCAACTTCTAACCTTGCTCCAAACTTATATCAGCATTATTACCAACTGCAGTTCAACAAACGAGTTTTAAACCCTTTCATTCCTTAAGAAAATAGTATTGATAAGCTTGATAGAAAACAAGTTTCAAATGTAGTGTATACTTACGAGCATCAGGGCTTTCTTCTTACTTGCTGTAGTATCATCTTCTGGAGTTTACCGAAGACTAGAGCAAACAAACAGATACAAACGTGTCAGAAAGATTGCATCATGGCTGAGTTTGGTTAGAAAATCGGTAATCACAAAAAAGGTGAAGAGGTAACAACGAGGAGACATTTAGAGCTAATTATGATTGTAGCGATAAAGTCTGATTTCGCGGGAAATCACATTTGAGTTGACAGGATGATTGTCTTCCTCTTCGACCCTTGAACAATTATCTGCCGGTATGATGAATGAACAATAATAATCAAAGCACTATCGCAACAGAAATAAGGCGTTATCCATTGGACGATAGACCCATAGCAACGCGATAATTCTTCGACGGGATAAATTGGTGCCAATAAGATAATACTGTACTTAATTTGCGACAGACTAAGACCAAGCTCGCGGAAATAGTTTTTTACAATAGCCTGTGATGGTCGCTACGATTTTAGAAGGGGGGCATAAAAAACACAGTATCAGTATAGTTTTTTAACATAGAAATGCTACTTGCATTACCACAGCATGTGGTGATAATCATTCTATGGAAATTTCTTGGTAACCCTCTATGATTTTATCTTATAGGGAGTAGAATATGCACAGAAAACTAGTGATAGTGACCAAAGAGTAGTGGAGAATACAACGTTAACGGGATATGTTATGTCGTGATGATATACTGACGTACAATGCTGGGAAAGACGTGGCCCAAAAATCACTTCCTAAACATGACTTAACTGTGAGGGATATTACTTTAAAGAGACTCACAGGGGATATAGAGATAAGCCGACTAACGAAGTGGCGGAGTGGATAGAGATAAGTCTCAAGACATGGTGAGACGAGGAGTTGGCTAGCAAAGGGCTAGAAATAGAGATGAATTTGAATTCTTGTAAGCAGCATTGTAATATTGACTTGGTGATTTAATGCTTGTTTATTAGTTTGTAGCATCAAGTTTGTGTTGATGATACGAGCCGGTGAGTAGAATTGAAGTGTATACAAAAACGTGTATTGATTTGTACCTTACAAAGAGGCATCAATTAACCGTCGTATTACGTTTGGTTTCACTCGATCTTCTGAATATCTGACGGAGATAGATAACGGAGAGCCTCCTTGTAATCAGGAGTGTATTTGTAGTGGTTACTTCGACAGAGTACTACATAACTAACAATATAAACACTTACCAGAAACTAACCGCTACACGGTTAGCAAAATACATTACTGTTGATTTAAATTGCGAGTTTATTCTGCAGCTGTTATTTATCACTGCTGTAAAACTAGTATTTTCAGTCAAGCAGTAGACGTCAGATATATAAATAATTGATTTATTGTTTTCCAAGAACGTAATTTTCCGTAAATAGTTACCGATTAAATAGAGGTGTGTGTGCAGCCACATAGCCGAAACTATACGAGCTGCTATTATGAAGAATGAGAGCATCAACTATAATACAAAATTCACTGAGTCATCATTATCACCTGTAGCCAAGTTTCTAGTACGAAAATACTATGTGTATGATTAGGCCATTAATCATCGGTAAGATTGTTGACATGAGTAGCTATATCCAGGTGAAGAATTGCTATATCGAAAATCAAAGAAATAATAAATATGCTATTAGTGAAACGATTGCTTCGCCAACTGGCGTGCGTCATGTCTAATAACCCAACAGGCAAATGTGGCAAAACTACAAGTCAGCAAACGGAGCGCAGCGCACTTCAACCACGCCTTCTTATCTCCCTCGTAAGTACTTTTGAATCCACTGTCACGTAGAACTAACACTGCAATTTTTTGGTTTACAACTCTGAAAAACAAGATAATCGGGTTTATGTCGCGTGAACAAGCTGGTACCATCGTGAACAGAATTCAACAAATGAAATTAGCTCGCAGCCGGAATATGATGTAGTCCTAGAAACCGCACGAATCGGATTACCCATTCAGCAAAAGTATCAGATGCTACGGGCCCCGTATTTTCTATAAACTCATAAACATTTGCTATAGACACCGTACTAGATAATTCTGGCCTCACACGAGTCCAGAGTGACAACCGATTAATAGACACGAAATCCCTGGTAAGTGCGGTTTACCTAGCCGGTTTTAGCGGTAGAAAAATGTCCGGGGAATTTTGCATTCTGAAACATACAATTGCAATTGTTCGTTTATCGTGTATGATCGTTTACGTTAGTGAATCATAAATAATGGATTGTGGAGTAAGGGAATTTACTTGTGCAGCTATCTGCTAAAGTTCTATTCGTTGTGGTACAGTACTTTTTAAGTTTAGATTTCCATATAGATGAGGTTTATATGATTGAGATATTATCACAAGGAATGTCTTGTATGTCCTGTGTGGTGATACCTTGGAGGGGAGGGGGAGAATAATCAATTACCTACCATTCTACCCCTTGTCTCCTATTCGACTTATTTTGAATTTGAAATAGTTTGCATGGCGGGGTAAGTAGTTCCAATTACCATACTTAATCGCTGAATTCGAAACAGTCATCTTATTCACATCAATTGCTTAGACTCGTGGACATTTTACAGCTTATGTCCAATAGAATCGAACCCCCCACGAACCACAGCCTCACGGACCTCAGCGCTCCTTTAATTCCTAAACCCCATTACCACCACTGCTCGTGGGTAACATGAGTATGGCGATAGTAATAACTTTAACATGAAATTATTGCATCTCCAAGAACAGAGTTTTACTCACATCCAAAACAATGGTTTCTTCTGCAGTATCGTGACTCTTTCGCTCTTCCGGTGCACCCTTTCGTGACAGATAGATTGGTTTGAATGCATTTTCTATATCAAAAGAATTAAAAATATTATTCAATGATGAATAGCATCAATCATCATCGCGCCCTTTTTCAGGGTGGAAACGAACTAAGCAGGCGAGCCATTAAAAATTTACATATATTTCTTGATTAATCCATCTCCATACATGTCTTAAATGAACGAGCAAGCGATTAAGTAGTCGTCTCTCTCGCCATTAAGCTGGATAGTACTTTTGTTTGTTGGAATTATTGCAAACCTGAATGACACAGCATTAATTAGTCGTCAAAGTGATGCTGACTTAAATCTCAAGCCAATACCCTGTAGGGGATATGCTAGAAAGGCACAGGGGCATCGATACCAACAGCATGTGTCTTTACATTGGTTCTTAGTAAGTTTTGGTTTTGCATAGAACTATCAAACATTCCCTTATTTGACACCATTGTCAAGATATTGCAACATTCCAGTTTAAAAGCAGTTTGGTTTCATCATATTACCTTCACCTTTACTTTTAATTTGGACCAAATGAAGTCTCAATATACATCGAGGCTTGTTTGCTGTATCACTTACAACGAATCCATTTACCTTTTTCAGTATCTTAATCGTGTTCAACTATAATGAACAGGAGAGAGATAATGTTATCAATGGTAACAATTGTCTTCCATAAGACATCTTCATTCGGGTAACATAAACAAAAATGAACGAATATACGTGGTTTGGATTCCAAATAAACTTATTACCATTGCTTTTTGTCAGTTTTTATTATTAATTTGAAAGACGATTGCTATACTAATCAGTTCTGTGAATGCATGAGTTAGTTGTAAAAAATCTCGTGGTCAGGAGGTGACTTTGCTGCATGGAACTCTCCCGCCCTCGATAAATACATTGATCTGTATAATAAGTATTCGAAAGCGATGTACATCACCTTTCACAAAAGGGTCAGCCACAAAACCCTGATCCACCATAGTAACCTTTGCTGCTATATTACTTCATTCTTTTAATTGGAGCTAACATATCATCATAGAATAGGATTTCACCTTGATATCCATCGATAGATCGAAGGTGGCTACTATGTCCAATACTACTACTATATGTCCGAGAATGAAAGTACACCATGAATTACGATACCTGTATCGAATTTGTTGACCCAGACCGCATACTGAATTACATGAAGTCCACCTTGTCCACACTGACCATGTTCCGAGATGATGTGATTCCTGATTGCAGTCACTACCGCTACACTGTTGAAATTCTGCCGTATTTCCCGGACAGCCGGGACCGTTCAAGCAAGTCCGTGTTCTTCTTCTATAAGCACAAGCTGACCAGTCGGCCCAGTTGCTCCAGGTTGGTCCACACGGTTTTAAATTACATAAAGATATATCTTCGTTGCTTCCATCGCACTTCATGGCAAGTGGACAGCTCCTAATTCTTTTTCTTCGACCAGCGTACCCACAGGTTGCCGAACATTCGTTCCATTGCTCCCATACCGACCAATCTCCAACACAGGGACTGGATTTTCCGCATATCCTTCTTTCTACCTTCACATCGAGTAAATTTGGGCCACCGCTTCTAGTTTGAAATCCCTCGTAACCACAGGTTACTGAACATGCAGACCACTGACTCCATGGAACTGTAATTAATTTAATATATATATATAAGTACTGTCAATATTTGGTCGATGATTATGCTACCATAAGATGTTCGTTCACAGAAACATCATAGTTTTATTTATAGCTAGCAAACTTAGTCGACCTCGCCCTGGTAAGCGCCCTGAACAAAGAAGCTATTAGATATCTATCCAGGTTCTTATTTTGGTTGCTATTGGATGTTAGAGCGGCCTCGAGTAGAATTTGATATCCTTTGAACCCGGAAGGGCCCTTTACCCGGATTTGTTCGTGCATTATTCTGAAACCCGTTGAGAAATGGCAACATTGTTTCAAAAAAAAAACATAATACAAAAGTACTAGTATGTTTGAGAAAGTTACAGATCACACATAAATTTGACGATTCGGTCTCAGTGAGTTTTATACAGATGCAAGCAAACAACAACAAGAGTTGTCAGAGGGGATATGTTATCAATATGAAGACTATTTCAGCCTTCTTTGAACGTAGAGTATCTAACATTCAAATAATACATAATGAAAGGAAAAGCCTAATGCAGTAATATCACCGTAACAGTGAGGTGCAACGGTGCGTTTTCTATGTTTTACTGTTCTTATGACAGTCCAAACATACATAATAAATTATTGCATTAAGTCATGCTCTTTCAGTTGCGTCAGAACCGACCGGCCATTACACCACAAAAATTTATATATTTATATATATATATTGCACTCGCTGGAATCGTATTTAAAACTCAAATGTCAATGACCATTTACAAAAAAGGTCTTGCAATTGGAAACGTGACTTACTAGTAAATTGAATATAATTAGCAACGTCGTCATACTTTTATTAATACATGAAGAATTTCCTGCGAATAAAACCTATATATAAACTTCTCGTAAAGATATCACTTGGCTCGACTTCCGACTTTACTAGAAATTTTTAGGAAGCAAAAGCACGAACCTGGACATTGTTTCATTATACAATTTCTACTTCGTTTGAAATCTCCTTCACATCCCTCTTCTCCCATACGAAGATTCTGACATGTTCTGAATGACATTTGGACAGAAACGCCACATGAGGCATGGCATGGAGTCCAAGCACCCCATTCAGCCCAGTGAGCACAATCCAAGTTGTAACAGGTCTAAATAAATAAAGTGAAGTTTCTGAATTCAATATAGAATCAAATAGGTATGGATAGTACAGTATAGTATCAGTGACATTAGTATTTTTTTCGGATACTGTGACTGCGCCAGTTGGTAGCTAATTTCCGCCTTACCCGTGACTCTACCGCGTTTCCCAGGCATCGATCCCTGTCTTTAGCCAGGCAAACTCTAGATCTCTGTTGGTAGCCGACCTCAGTGCATCGTCCGTTGCATTTAAGCCATTCGTTCCATTCTCCCCACGTTAAATCGGGTGGAGGATCTGATTACAAAGTTTACAAATATGTGTACATTCAAATTTTATTTACATCAATTTTCGTTAGTTAAATTTGACGATATCACCCGCGGTGATTACCGCCGGGAAATCACCTAGTTTGACGTTTGTCAACCTGGTATTTATTGAGATTATTTTTCAATCGGAAGTCTGTGTTAGAAGACAACATTTCTCTGATCTGAAACGTCACTGTCATTATAGCGCTGAAAGTTTCATTCGATTTATCACACTAGCGGAGAGACTGAATTCATGGAATTTCTAGAACTTCTATGATATCCTCATTCTATATAATTTGTTCAGTTCAATAATGCAACACTTTATCTTAGAAAATGTGCCGAAAGAAAGCCCATTCAAAAGGATTGTTATTTTATGCAGGTTCGAATCACCTGATAAACAGTTCATTCCTTTTACCTAATCATGTGTATTTTTTATTCAAAAATCGTATTGAGCAAAAGATTCGTGGTATTGTTCATCGATAATATTCTCCCTCCATTCATAAAGACGAAGTTGAACGCTTAAAACATGAAAAATCGCCAGAATAATCGCCTTTCACGCTGTCCAAAGTGTTTATGCGTTATTACAGAATCACATGGTAACGGATTTCCGTTATCTTGTTCAAATCTGCATTAACTTCATACTAACGATTAGCCCATGACGCCGCTCAACAGACTAGATCGTGTTCGTGCAAATTTTTAAATGCATGATCATAAAATGTTCTTACGTTAGGCAATAAAGATAGTCTTGTCAATGAAAATTCCCTATCGATTTCATGCTAATAGCTTCATTGAGAAGCATGACACCACATACCATACGTATAACATACGTAGGGCCCCAATTTAGACATTAATACAGTCATTACCTTCAGTTTTCAAATTGGAAATCATGATAGAAAAAGACTCGTAACGTGTGATGTATTTTGGTATACAGATTAGTATTTTTAGAGCTATATTGCTGTGAATATGGAATAATTATTGTAATGCCAATTAATCTCGCCAAATTAGGGAGAATCGTCACTTAGGAACAATTGAGCGAACCAAATAAGTAGTATGAATAACGAAGCATTGACGTTGGAATAGCCTTAGTAATGGGTCGAGTGATGAAAGCTTCATAAACACTATTTATAGCGGGAATTAGCGCCATCATCAACGATGAATTTAGTATTTCTTATACGAGGAAGTACCAGTTACGAAAATTGTCTACATATAAATGCATGGGTTGAGCTATTTCGCTCCAAGCACTAGGTCGTACACAACATTCCCACTCAAGTTATATTCACATGCATCATAACAAAATAAAAACACTTCTTCGCTATTATCTACGTGTAGTATTTGTTTTCGGTGTGAAATAGACTCACCTTTTACAAAGGTCGGTGCAAACTGAACGTTGCAAACTGAAGTTGCTTTCCTCAGCTCAGAATCTCGTCGAATTAGTGCCTCGAATTTGAACGGCCAGCGAGTTACGTATTCGACCGAATTACTTTCGCCATCATAAAATGAGGTGGTGCCATCTCGTTTGAAAAGATTTTCTGCAACATTGGCCCTCACTTGCGTCCCGGGTAAATATCCGTAATCGCAAATGCTTTCAAATGTAATTGATCAAAAGTTGAATGAGACGGTAATGTAGGTGAAAGAATTTAGAATTTTTCATACGATGTTTTTACCTGCACTTGGCATCCCTTTGAATGAATGAGATAATGGAATTGATATCGATGCCTTGTTGGACGGTCGCCAGTAAGTTGCCATCTCTGTCGAAGATATAAGTCTCTTCTCCTAAGTTAGCTAATACGCATTTCCCGTATTCTGTAAGGGATGATTTTTCGGTCCTATACCCCTTGAAAGTGGCACTTTTATATACAGCTAAGTGAATAAGAATAAGAAGGAATCATAGCACCGAGAGTATAATGTCAAATTACAGTAGCATGTTGTTTGTTCTATGTTGCTTTGACTTACGAACTCGCTTTATGAAATCTTCTGCATATCTAACAACGCATTCTTTACTTGGTTGAAGCAAGGACGAATTATCACGTAGATAAACTTCAAGACACATCTGCCAGCAGGCGACGTCATCCTTTCCTTTGTTTTCTCTGAAAAATAGGAAGGGGTGTTCATGAAAAAGTGTAGTGTGATAAAACAGATCAGGCAACAAATATGTGATGTGCGAAAAACAATATTTCCACAGCTACTTCATTCGAAATGGAATTGTATATACTACTGAAGACAACCGATAGTTATTTTCATCACGTTCATTACATAGCGATATTTTTTTGCTGCCTTGTTGCACTAGCTGTTTTAGTAATATATATCATTCCAAGGGAGAAGAATATATTTTCCGTATCCCAAACATTAATAACGCGCTGCGCCTGTAAACACATCTTACACCCTTCTAACACTATTAAGCGTTCACAAGAGTACACTGCTAAAACGAAATGTATACGAAAAAATTCGTTTTGCACTTGCGAGATTCGAGTTTTGCAGAATACTAATTAAGAGTAATGACTGCCTGGACATTATTGGAGTACACTTTTTTACATTGAGTAACTCAATACAATACTTACGAGCATGCAACAGTCGAAGAATAGAAAAACCAAAGAGAATTCACGATGCTAAAATCGACAACACTTTTCCAATCCCAGATCAAACCGATCTTGTCCAGCATGCAATCACTGAAATATTTTCTCAGTACTATTAAATCGTCATATTGTTCCAACTCGCGCTTCTTTCGTTTTCTTCCTCCATTTATTTCGGATTGATTGAAAGAACCGTAATCCTCGTCGATCAATCCTACCTCGGTTTCCGAACCGGAACCGTGCGAATATCCACCATGACATGCTGGAAATGAACGTGTTCACATAAGGATAGTTTAACCGTAATTAATAAGACGTTAAGTTTTGGGATTTGAAAAAAACTACTCTTTAGACCTAGCTATTCTAGTTATTAAGCTTATAATCCCTAGGGCCTAATTGTCAGCTAAGTATGCCACAGAATTCAAATTTGCCGCTGTTGCAGTAGCCTACACCGAAACAAGGTCGCATAACTCACCACTTACTAAACTTGTTTGTGATTCCAGGAGGACGAGTAGCAATATAGCAGATACAACTGGTAGTGAAATCTTCATGGTGGTTCCTGATTGAAAATGCAGCTACAGAATCCTTATAAATCCTTATGTTCCAAATTCGAGCGTATATCCATATATATATATAATCTATTACTTAGGCACCAAATTCGTCGACAATCAGAACAGTAGTAACAGTAGGTGCAGAGTAATCACGATCGAGAAAAGGGGTTTTCAAAATAATGCTGCCCAAGGTCAATATGACGCCTGGTAAATAATACAAATATTTACGAACAATTTAAACTTCGTCAAATGAGACTGTCACGGCAAAACATGGAGCAGCAGTCATCACCCAAAATTATAATGATGCAGTATGAATTATATTTTATATTAGAACGCCTTAAGGCTATTTTAAAGGCCAGTGCCGTTATTGTTTAAATTAAGAATAACTAATCTGGCAGTGGCTCCTGGTTAATAACTACTAATACATATGCTAGACTTTAGTACGTTTGCTCTCAGGCATAATCATCACAAGGGAGCTACGCCATATACTGCACCTATAATCATGTGCAACTTAACGCTTCTGCGTTCTCACTCTAATTGATCAACGATTCAAGAGTAAAAGTCCTTGGTGTCGCCATTAATCAAAGACATCAACATACACGTAGTAGGTTAATAGTGCATAGGTAAATTCTCATAATTACGTCTAGAGTTGTGCGAAAGCGAAAACTTGCATTGCCTGCTGCTGTGCCTCTTCTATAATAGATCTATATAATAGATGCATATATATATATATATATATATATGCTGACTAAACCAGTGCTATTTTGAGACCGCAAATACCCTGCTTAATCTTGCATCTAACCAAGGAGTTGGGAACGACTGCACGAAACATGCTATAGATATAACCGCTACTATATGACCAAACCTTCTTTTTTAGGTTGCAACTGAGTTTCTAATGATTAGTGGTGTCTATGTTCACTCCCTAAAACAACATCATCCTACTTTTAATCGAATTAATTACTTGCAACATTCCCGGGCTACACGAACTTGTCAAGCGACCAGTACTGATCATTTTCAATATCTGACTAAATCAGAAAATTACCTAATTATAAAAATTCCAACACCTCGATGATAATAGCAGAAATTCATCGACACCATAATCGGCGAAGGAGAATGGGATTGACGGAATAGCATCGATTTTTAGACTAAATGGTGATAATGGGATAATTACTAATTGCCCGAAGCGCGTAATTCACATTTCCTTGTTATAGACCATCAAAGCAGGTGAACCGCGAATAATTAAGTAACAAACGCGCAATATATTTCAATGAGCCCGCGCGACACCTGTGAACATGCCTATTCAGAAGATATATCATTATACTAGCCTATATATGATATTGTGAAATTTTAAGTTTTGTAATTACATTCTACGCTCAACCGCCCAGTAATAAGACTAATGACACTCTCGTACCTTGATATGATAATCCTAATTGACATGGACACAGTGAATTCTATAGTGTGAAGCCATTAGTGATATATATTGATAAACGATCTAACTAAACTAGTAACTCAAAACTTACCTCTAACAACTACCGTTAATCGCGAAGTCGAACGGCGAACCGCTAGTTGTCGCACTACTGTCCTTACTGATCTTCAACCTATGACCTTTAATATTTGCTACAATGAACCGCAGGTTGTCGCACTATGCGCTGAATGATATTTCAACCTTTGACCTTTATATTTGCTACAGCGAATACATTTCACCGGAAAATCAAAAATCTGTTTGGAGTAAACTGAATGATGAATGCATTTTACTGATAACACTGATCTACAAATGAAACTTTTTTTTTGATACGCTGCAATATATAAGTTGTTTTTACCTATATTTGGGGTGCTGATTTCAAATCTGGTGTCTCATTTTTTCCTATACGTCTAGATTTCGAAATATATGCGCTTTTTGTCATATTTGTGGACATATTTTACTAGAAAAAAAAAAGTAAAAAAATTTTTCTTCTCCGTTACACTTCAAAATGTTAGTTGTTATTAGCTATATCTGTTGCGCTGAACACAAATCTGGTGTCAGATTTTTTCCAGTACCTCGCGTTTTTGATTTATCAACCTGCATGTATTTACCATGCCAATTTACAACATTTACCATGTGTCTAATACATGCATGTTGATAAATCAAAAACGCGACGTACTGGAGAAAATCTAACACCAGATTTGAAATCAGCGAACCAAATATAGCTAATAACAACTAACATTTTGAAGTGTAAGGGAGAAGACAAAAAATAAATTATTTTTTTTATTAGTAAAAAATGTCTACAAAAATGATAAAAAGCGCATATATCTCAAAATCTAGACGTNAGCGCGTAATTCTCATTTCCTTGTTATAGACCATCAAAGCAGGTGAACCGCGAATAATTAAGTAACAAACGCGCAATATATTTCAATGAGCCCGCGCGACACCTGTGAACATGCCTATTCAGAAGATATATCATTATACTAGCCTATATATGATATTGTGAAATTTTAAGTTTTGTAATTACATTCTACGCTTAACCGCCCAGTAATAAGACTAATGACACTCTCGTACCTTGGTATGATAATCCTAATTGACATGGACATAGTAGTGAATTCTATAGTGTGAAGCCATTAGTGATCTATATTGATAAACGATCTAACTAAACTAGTAACTCAAAACTTACCTCTAACAACTACCGTTAATCGCGAAGTCGAACGGCGAACCGCTAGTTGTCGCACTACTGTCCTTACTGATCTTCAACCTATGACCTTTAATATTTGCTACAATGAACCGCAGGTTGTCGCACTATGCGCTGAATGATATTTCAACCTTTGACCTTTATATTTGCTACAGCGAATACATTTCACCGGAAAATCAAAAATCTGTTTGGAGTAAACTGAATGATGAATGCATTTTACTGATAATCTACCTACCAGCAGTGATAGTTTCTTCAATTGATTTACAAGGATAAACAAACTAGAAATGATGAGATATAACGTTCCGGCAACGCAACTTCAATTCAATTTGGACATCCCTGCAACAGCAGAAAACCTTGCCACTCGGTTTTCAAGTCCTAGTCCCATAGTGATTGAAAGAATATTGAAGAAAAGCGTTCATCCGAACCATGATGACAAAGGATCTGCAGTTAGATTTTCAGTCTTGTCGGCGAGCAAACTTTCCAAAGCAATGCAACTCGCCAAAAGAGACATTAAATTAGCCAGGCGCAAAGGATATGGAAGTCCAAGTAGACACAAACAAGAGATATCATTAATCGGTAACACGAACAGGAGGGAGTCTATGTACTTGTTGTCTACACAAACACAAACACAAACTAACACAAGCCGTCAGAAACATGAACCTGATCGCTCACCTAAAAAAACTAAGGGGAAAATTGAATCAAAGTTGCCGAAACAGAGCAAAGAGACGAAAGACATACATAGACTTTGTCATGAACTTCAACTACATGTTAGTTTTCTCAAGCAGAGGCTATCAGGTAATACTTACTTTAGTAGATTGTTTGTTGGGGATGAGTAAATAACATGACTCTGTTCAACTCATTTCATTGATATTGGGGCACTAGTGTACCCTACTAATCTCTCCTTCACATCAATTCACCAAACCTACACACTCATCCATGACCACTTGTGAAAGTGCAATCATTTTACCTTAACCAGAGTTTCAACATTGTAAAATGATGATTTGATCTGAAAAAAAATTCACCCAAATGAGGTCATTCGGGTTTTAAATGCATTGTCCTGTTCATCCACCCTGAACCAGGAGGTAGTTACCCTTCCGTTTTGGATTCCCTCAAAAAAATATACATAAATTAACTCTAACATTCTTCCACATTAGGGTTGTGTATGCCAGACTCTAATCACAGTGATATACACTTATTCGTATATATATCTATACTGAGGCAAATAAGGTTACGAACGAATTAGGGAAGTGATTAAAGTGGTAAAGCAAGCTCCTGAAACATAAACTTTTATTCTTACAGTCGGAGAGTTGTCTGAGCGAGAAAAGCTTCTTTTTCTTGAGAATGATGAAAAAGAGAGACTTGCACTGCGTCATCTGGAACAGGTTTTTATACTGTCTTTTATGTAGACTTGAGTCAATTAATTAATGTGGAATTTTAATATTGACTCCACAATAAGCTTTTGGTATATTAACCATGTATGTTAGATGCGGAAAACATCAAGAACTGTGTACACACTACAACAACAAGTGCACAATGCCAAAAGTGCTCTGGATCAAGTATCGGAAAGTGATTCTTCTCATAAGAAAGTTTGTTGGAATATTGTTTTCGATGTACGATGGCAATGCTATGATAATGATGTATTCATTTCCTATTTAGAATGCCGGTATAAATAGATTATGTGCTGCCTATAGAGGAACTGACAGGCTTCTACAAACATACTGCTCTCAACTACCTCAACATTTAATCCTAACAACCAATTTTGTTGCTGTCAGTGCACTGTTTCAAGAAATTTCTAAGCTGATCAGGTAAAATTACATACAATTATTGTGTAGGTATAAAGGCTGAGGCCTATTATGGTTTGGATGTAGTCTAATATCAAAATTGCTTTAGTTTTGAAGAAAACGGTGATTGTGGGATGTGTTGAGTACATATAATTTACTTTTATATTCAGTACAGCAGGAGCATGTGAGCTTGCTAAAGGTATAGTGTACTATATTACCTTTGAGACTATGTAACCTCTTTGTCAGAATATATGTTTCATCACCTTCCGTATTTAGTTATGAATAAGTTGTACCCCTTATTTTGACTTGAAAAGTTGATATAACATTATTGGAAAATATTGACCCCTTGATTTTTCTACGGAAGTGAGTGCAAGTTATACACAAGTACATATGGTAAGCCAGTATGCTATCTATCGCTTCCTCATTTGTTTCTTCGATATTGAAGATAATAGTTACTTCCTCAATGGTAATTTTTTCTACTCTTTACAACATACTTTAATAACACTCGATTCTGTTTTGCTTTAGAGAATTACTGTTGTGCGCTTTGGAAATGGATTTTGTTGATACTAACTACATCCAGAATATTTTCACTGAGCTCAATGCAATGAAGGTTGACGTTGATCAAAAACATCCGAACAAAATTCCTCCTCGTTCTCCAATATCGTCAGGTTTTTTTTTTTTCGAAATGAACAAATGTTTCTATATGTTAAGATATCTTTGCTGAGGATGAATTATTTCTTAGTGTGGGAATCAATCTCTGTGTGAGAAACTAAAATAATCATCAGGTTACTTGCACAAATACACATTGTGGATTATTGTACCAAGCATATTTGTTTTTGTCTCATCTTGACTATTCCCTTACCCGTCATCTATTGGGTAGCTTTAAACTTTATTACCTGACACAACTATTGTACATCTTATGAATACTGCTGTAACTATACAGTTATATAATGAGTATCCTTTTGAACATTTGTAGCCTACATTCAGTCTTTACGGCATTTAGAGATTATAATGAAGTAGGTAATATTATGTTTCCAGCTGCCAATTCACCAAGCAAGGCTTCCAGGACACCATCGAAATCCTTTCGAAGCAAAAATCCTGTTTTTATAAAAAAGGATTATTCTCTTCCAGGAAAGAAAAGTTTGACTCAATCTAGAAGAAATCCTATGCACGGTAATTGTGAATTGATACGAATCTAAGAAAGAGAAAATTTAGCTTATGTACAATGAAAAAACAGAATCTTTATGAGTAATTGTTACCAACTGCTATGCATTTTAGGTTCTAGACACCAGCGCAATCTCTCACCAAATAAATATTCTGTTGGAGTTCGCCCGAAATCACTTTCAGAATCCCAGTTTCAAGGACCTCTCAAAAAGAGCATGCTTGAAAAAAGTTCCTCTCCTAGGAATGTAAAATTTTGCAGTACTCCTGAGCAAACTGTTGTTCAGAGATCAAAATGTAAAAGACTATTTGACATGATTTTAGTTTTAAAAAAACCTGTCTTTTATTTAACAATTATTACTATTAGATACATATCCACAGCAAGCAGAACTTGTGAAGCTCAAAGAAGAGCTGGCCAATGAAATGAATGTGCATATCTCAAATCAAATAAAGCCACTCATCGAAAAGGTAAATATATAATTTCCACCAGCTATATAAACTGCATATTTGGAAGATCACGCGATGTTACTCTATCATTTGTGATGAACATCCTAAACCTGTATTTCATAGATAGGCATATTTCCTCAATGCTATCGAATCTTGGTTTCAAATGCAGTACAAAGTATGTATGAATTCCAGACAAAGTGATTACGATGGTAGTTGCAATAAATCTATAAATCACCAATCAAGTCATAATAAAAGAGCTAGTGAAGGGATTATAATCGCAGTTTGCATTCTGCAAAATGATGTTGCCAATAACACTCCTAAAGTATAATGCCTTTATTCTTGAGGCTATTGATACAAGTTAGAGGTAAATATGAAAACTTTTGCATGGCTGAATTTAGTTTTTATATTGCCTGTAGGTGTTTCTCTCTTAGTTAGCTTTGGTAGTAATAATTGTTAATTTCATTGCCAATCTGCTTGGTAAAGCAAATGAAATTTTTACAGTCTAAACTACTTTATCGAATGTACACTAAAAGGGTTTATGAGCTGATATTTTAGGGACAAGTATACAGTGTGTAGTGGAATAAAGTTTTCCTCAGTTTCTGTTCTGATTTTTGGGCTTATTGCCATAAAACTCTTTAAGATTTTTAAAGCTTGATGAATTATAATTTTTAAGTTTTTGTTTATATTTTGTAGGTTGATAAGTTAGAATTGGCATCATCTCAGTTAAGTCAAACCAAGGACAAAAATCCTCCGGTAAGCTTGAAAGATCTTGTTGAACATGAAACCGAAGAACTAGTCAAAGAAACTATGGAAGAAATGCAAAAGTAAATTATAGTTTATTAGCATAAATCAGTGCTCTGTAACCTTTTTTCACATGCGGCAGACTCATAATCTTTTCAAAATTCGGCGGCACACCTCAACTAAAAATGTAGGAGTTTAGATGGACGCGTTAATTGTCTTGCCGTTGTAGCGTTTCAAATTTGCATCGTTCGAAAAGACCACTTTTGGCGGGTAACAAAGTTTTCAGGAGAATTGTTAAAGATCTAAGAAAAGTCACAAAGCCTCACCTGGATACATTATCTCAAACAAATTTTTCACGTATAAAAATGGCAAACAGTCAAAATCATCGCCTTTGCGGTTCTAGTGTTAACTCCATTTACTATAAGATGGTGCTTATTGCAAGCAAAAACATTTAAAAAGGTTCTGTTCATTATTGGAAATTATTAATGGTTACAGTTACACTGTGGCATACCTAGCATCGTCTCACGACACACCGGTTGCGGAGCACGGGCATAAATACCCAGTGTTGAAATAGATATATTATTGAGCTTGTTGCGTATTGTTTTTATATTGTTTTTGTTTTGGTATACGCTAACAAATACCCTCTCGCTTACAGAGAGGACAACTCGTCCGCTCCTCGTCAGATAGGTTACGTAAAACAAATGTAATACGATGGTTCATATACACTCAATCGTATAGTATGGTGAATCAATAACTTTGATTTCTCATATACAGTATTTATTACAATGTCGTACTGCCAAACACAATCTTTGACATATACTCAAGTCTCCACAGTATTGACTTCACAATTGAATTATCACAAAGTCATCAACGATCATTTAATCACCAAGACAATTTATTACGATGCTGCTTACAAGCATTCAATTCTCCACTCTAAAAAACATAATGCTGCTTACAAGCATTCCAAATACCTTCTCCTTTCATGAAACGTTATTCAGTCCCTCTACAGTTTTCGTCTCTCCATACGTCACGAGACTCTACATTTTTCTCTATAGCTTTCCCACCTTAGCTTATCTCTATATTCGATACGGAAACTCTAAACAATATTTTTCACCGTTAGTTGTTGGGAGTGATATTTTGGTTCTAACATATTTTCCGCTTAATCGTTCAATCGTTATCGTTCGTGTTTTCCACTTTATAATTATTTGTTATTCATCAAATTCTATTTCCTATAAGCTAAATACTAACTTTATCTTTCTAGCTGTACTTAGTAGTATCATGGTATGTATGCCAGCTAGCTCTACAAAGACAGCACTCCATGGGTTCTGACCCCACCTACACACAAGTACATGGTGATTGTTGAAAAAAAAACATTGTTTTGAAAATTAGAGAACATGTATCTGTATTAACAGACTTCTGAATTGATTTGAGATTCATTAATGTAGTTAATACTATAAAATCATGTTCAGCTGTACTTTTTATCTAGCTTGATTACACTTTACTTACAGAAGATGTACTTGTCATGTATAGCAAACTTCTTGCCTAAATACAGGTTCCAAATTGAAAAAGTTAATGATGAATCGGTCAAAATTCTGCATAAACCATCAATTGAATCTTTGATGAGCAGACTGGAGGCTATCGACAGAGAGGAGTGTGCAATACGGCAGAGATGGCAGCAGGTTACTGTCCAATTTCCTAATAACGTCTTTCATTTACATTATACAAATTAGTTATTCTATGCAATAGATTAACTATGAAGATATGCAGCCTGAAGCACCTACAATAACAGAAAAAACTTATGGTACACCAAAAACTCCGGCTGCAATGAATTTCACGAAGTTACCATCGACACACGCTAGTGATACTTCTGCGAAAGAGTTGGGATTTTTTCTACTTTTGTTCTAAATCATTTGATGAAATGCTTACCAATGTTCAATTTCAGAATAGTGAGATTTACCAGAGCGCAACTACCAGCTAACTTAGAGAACTATGAGCATGGTTTGTCGTGGCGACATCACGATGCAAAGGTGGACATTTCCCTTATGCCTTAATGCCTACATTTCATTTCTACCTTATTCTACTCATATTGCTTCAGCTGGCAGGCTTCATTAATTCTTGGAATATTGCCTTTTTATGTATTTATGCGATCGAAGTCGAAGGAGAATATACCATTCACTGGCTGTGTTCTGCACCTTCCACCTTCTACTATAAAGGCTGTGGAAAGAAATAAGCAGCATTATGAGCGTTTCTTGAAGCGAACTTTTCAGGAGACGAAAGGAAAATTCAACCCGTGGAATATAGCGGAAAGGTAACAGCTGACAAGGGGAAGTTTCTTCTGTTTGCATTATGTGATGACACCATGTTACTTTTAAGGTGTGCTGATGATATCTTCACTGAAGTAATTTCTGCTGTGAGCAATGAACTTAACGAAGTATGTGAACAATATGCTGGTCAAATTTTTAATTCGGAATTCGCAGTCGGTTCTCAAAATTCTGATGCATCATTTCTTGCTTCACCGGAATCATCATTGTTCTCAGATAAACTCACTTCCAGCTTGCATTAGCTTGAAAAGGGATCTTGCACAGTTTTCATATGGTACTGCTCTCAATAGCAAAATGTGTTTGTGCATTGCTAGGAGTAGGGATGTACAATACAAAATCTTTGAGAATTATATCTCAAATAGTTTCATCATTCTGTATTACTCGATAGAAATCAGTAGCTTTAGATAGTATACACTTTTTATATACCTTGTACAGCTATAGCAGTTATGATCTTGTAGAAGTTTCACATGATATATGCACTGGATCAGTAAATTACAGATTTAGAACAAGTCAATATAGTATTAGTATAAAGAAATATTTTTGAATACCTACTCTGTATTGTGCATCCCTAGCTCTAAGGATACATCTACCCATCTTGCTAATGAATCAGAAATGAGATCTTATTCATCCATAATATAGCTAGTGTTCACAAGACCAGTGAAAGATTCGATTTTGGGTAAGGTGTAAATTTTGCTAGTTATTTGTTATCTACCTTCACAATTAAAGGTAATTGATCCCAGGTCTTGTGTCTGCTCATAACATTCCAAATGACGGTATGTAAAATTATTGTTCTCTTGCTAAATTCTGGGTCATTAACAGGATGATAATTTCACTCCTTAAGACGTTAACATGCCAGCTTTCAGGTAGCAGAAATCTCGTGTATAAAGTTTTACCCGAATATATATTGTCCATACTGCATGTTTTAATTCCGTTGTTATATTTTATTTGTGGAATATAACGTGAATCATAATAGACTTCTATTAATGTATGGTAGCACTTCATTACGTTAAGCTAGTCGTACTGGAATCGGAATTGTCTTCTTGAATTCGGAATTGTACCGTAGCACTTCATGTTAATCTCGTCGCACTGGAATCGGTTGTCACCATACCTAACCTTCGATCATAGCAACATCCGGAAATGCATAGTGTAACGATGTAATCGATTTTTTACCGAGATTTTCATCTGAACCTTTTCCGGTTGTAGTTCTACTGTTCTAGTTGACCTTGTTTATAGTAAATCGATTTTTGATCCTAAGGTGTAAAACCCAGTCTCGACGCTGCTGTCCGCCTCAACTGCGTTATTTTTCTACCCTTAAACTCTAAAGGACGCTTGATATGATATAATGATTAGACGAGCAAACACACTGGTGATGTGATTGAGACATGTGATTATGAAGACATTCGAGCAGGAAAAGTGTATATTTAAAAGTGTTTCATTTTGTTGTAAACTGCCCATTGCCTGAGGCGTTAAACCGACTGGCACTGTAGTAAATATACTGGTCATAATGTGACTAGCATATTCCAGGAAGTGAAACGCAGCAGATATTTGAAAATGAACTAAGTTCTTAGTTTGGTAACATGATCTGCGATAAGTTGGACAATCGTTTACTCATATTGCGTGATTGTAGTCGACTGTAGAACTTATTGATCTTCAGTTGAATGCAAGATGGAAATAATACACAGAATAGATGAGAAACTACAGGACTTAGTTTATAACCCTTGTACAATAAGCTATAGTCCAAACCAAGTCACCGATTGAAGAGTTCCTGTTGGTATGGAAGAATATTAAAAATTGTAATGTTTTAATCCTTTTGCTCACTTAGTGAAGCTCCCATTAAATACAGTTAGCTAAGGTAAAACACTCTACAGAATTCATTTAAGCTCTCCCCGAAGGAAACGGAAACCATTATAAAATACACCTTTGTTCACTTATGTAAGTTGTGCTGTGTGGCTATAGGTATTTTGCGTGGTAAGTAGTGTTTTTATGCAAGTGAGTTAACGATAGTTGAATCTTTAGCTTAGTTGACGTTTAGTCATCAGAGCTGTTACATAAACTCAGACATCAAAATAATACTCTGAAATGGATAAGTGTTCGATATCGTGCTGGCTGTTTCGTACCTTGCTTATCGCTGCAACCTTGAAGTGTTCTGCAGGAGCATGCCAGGTATTATCGGTTTATTTGATGAACAGTAGATTAACACCTTGTGCTACTGTTACTTTCCGGAGGCAAAGCGAAAACTCGACCTATGATTTTTGCAAGTGTGCATTGGGCCTGCTTGTGTCAGTGTGCAGTATGTACTGACAGCGGAAGAAGCATTTATGCAATAAATAATATTTCATTTTAATTGCATAATAATGCGCATCAATAGAGATACTGAAATTACAATTTACGGATTTTTCATAGAGTTATGTGTTCGAAGTCTATATTTGAACCCGCTTAAGTTAAGTACAGTATGCTGGATTTGCGTATCTATTGTACATCATGGTATTAATATCAATTTGATAGTACTAACAACCACGACACAATTATTTATCGTGAATACTCCATACTTAACCTGCATTCCAACAGCCGCCTCATATTAAAGTGGATAATCCGATATGTGGATTTTAACCCAAAGATTTCCCTCCTTGATTCAGGCTAGGTCCGGGCCCAACGGGACAAAAAAAAATAGTAAGAAACTGCACCAAACCCGTACCTTAAACCGTTGTTCTATGGTTCTATTACTATGGTATTCAAACCACCTAATCATAGTAGTTTACGTAAAGTCGTTCAAAAAGTAGGTGGTCGGATGTGGGTTTTGATTTTGCATACGTTGAGTGAAGTGAGTCGTGGTTGAAAAACGATCTCATAATTCCCGATTCCTTCAAATACTGAAGTATAGTTTGAGTCAATTGCGTTTATGCCCCCCCCCCCCCCCCAAAGCGGGAAACTATAA
>QRAM01000197.1:37185-63745 GCA_013436055.1 Halocynthia roretzi | reverse complement strand
CCCCCCCCCCCCCCCTAAAGCGGTATACTATAAATACTAAGCAGTGTTTGGCTTCAGCACACCATCTATTTCACAAATATTACGCGTCAGCACATCCAACCCGATGACTAATGACACATTTCCTGTATCCTGTGAGCTCTTCATTAGAATGCGCTGATATGTCAAAGGTTAAGTAGTGATTGCAATAATATTGCTCTAATTCAAGTTTAGTTACTTGATCTCAAAGTTCTAGAAATTCTCAACGACTATATGGTAATAATAAAACTTATACACGACAGTTTGTGTAAAAACCTGCCAAAAATATTCAACGTTAGTTGTCGTTGGAGGTAGTAGCATAATCACTGGGATATACACCAATGTCGCGTAGTTTCTTGCACCCTATGTACACTACTTGATTTATAAGCTGCAAAAATGAGATTGATGTTAATTTGCAGGCATGGGTTCCAGTCGATCCAAACTCTTATTCTACTAACTACGTATCCGCCAGCAGCAGTGATGCCAGCACAGTCAGACCACTTGGGTTTGCTCCACTAACTTTATATGATGATAACAACCAAGGTATCAACCAAGAGAATTAATTAACAAATCATAGTAAAACAATACAGCCCAATCAAATCCCCCCGTTTATTTGTTTCAAGGCGATCCGTGTATATCGCTCTCAGGAATCGGTGGTACAGGCAGACATATTGAACTACTCATTGAAGCTGAAGCTTCAGGAAGCTTTTGTACGAGAGTTAACAACGGCGCACAAGAATGTTAGTAGAAATTTCTAGCAATTTTATAATGATACTAAAACTATCGATTCTATTAGATCTCTTAATGAATGCTCGTATCTTTCTAAGGCGAAAGTGGAACGTCGACTTCATGTGCCGAAGTGATCGGTGATAGTGCAGAATACAAATTTTCTTGTCAGTCTTGCGAGGGAAGTTCAGTTGCCATGTATTACAGGTTCGCGTAACATCATGCATCACAATCTTCATTACAACATAGCATGTAATTCTGTGAATATAGAGATCGATATTACCTTTCCAGGTTCATTGTAGAAGAACTGGCGAACGGTACCTCAAATTATGATGAAGACTGGTGCCAAAAGAGGACAGTTGATTTCCCAACAAGTCTCCTTACGGTCAGCATGTTCACCATGAATTATCATTAACAAAATAATTGTCGTATGCACCCACTAGAACAGTAGTTAGTAAACAGACGCATGTTGGTCCCAAACAAAAGATTGGAGTACTGCTTTTAATTGATAAAAATTCCATCCAACAAGCATAAAATATTGCATTGGCATGTAATTCGAGTATAATATCCTTCGGCGACCAGGAAAAGAGAACCGCCGATCTAGAATAGCGTATTCTGGTATATCATGTTCTTATTTTTATGGCAGGTTGTTGTACCAACGAATATACCTGAGCCACCAACGGAACGCGGGGGAAATGCAGGCATACGTCTTTATTACAGCGCCGGTTTATCCATTCTCTCTATTGTCGCTTGGTTGTCCTTATTATATAAATGAAAGATATCGCTTAACTAGCATAATCTATACTGTATTGTCATTCTTCGTGTAGATTTTAGAGGCGAAGTAAATCGGTTATCTCGATGATCACCATGTAACTTGACTGTGTTAACTGTAACTATGTTTACCTGGATATGCAATAATTTTTTACTTCTTACTAACTCTGATACGTTAAAACGGCAATGACTTGAATTGAAGGATTTTGAGATAATTGAAAATTCTGACAATGTTTGTGCAAGATGGATAATTCTTCAATTATACTTCTTACCAGTTGATATGAAATGAAACGTAATACCATAGAATACTTGCCAATATACGATACTATTCTATGTTACACCAAAGCTTACCACGAAGTACTGTAAGAGTGTGCTGCTAAAGGACGTCTTAAATCAAAGAAGCTATATGTGTTTTCAAATCAACTTTATCAGATATGAACTACAAATTATCAGATCGGGAAATGCCAATTGTAGGAGTATATAATATATTTATATCTATATAACTATATAACTATACAACTATCATATACTTTATACTCTGAGTGCTTGTATTTAATATTCTGTTTTGTTATTTACTGAGCTTCCCAAATGGTCGACACAATAAAACTATATGCAATATAGCCTATTAGAATTTATGCTGAAAAATTACTACTCGCACGAGTGGTTAGTAGTCTAGTCAAACATATTTGGGGGAAGGAATATTTATTTTTGGATTGGCAATCGAACTTGTCCCCCATATACAGGCGCTAGCAGCTATACCAAATTACATTATTTCAAGTCTTCGTTATCATTACAAAACCACAGCTTGCCTCTGTATTTCTTCAAAAATCCGCGACGTTTGCTGGCTACTTATGGAGAGCTCAGTGCTATTCAAACTGGCTGATCCTTTCAATTCACTTCTCAAGGACTTTCTTTCAAAATGAAACATTACACCAATGTTTTAAAAGTATACACAATTACTTTATAGGCAGATGAAATAGTGAACGTTTGGCAGTTAAAACTGTGCCTTATGGACGCCTCTGTGCTTTATAAAATCAAAGTATAGGATATCTATGAAGCATTTTTATAACCCGCTGTTGTAAAGTTCACTAATAATACTTTTTGAGGTGTGTCGGTAACCGCAAAAATAGGAGAATGGTTGAAAAACTATCAGAGGAAGACAAGACTCTGTTCAAGGAAGCATTTAATAGCTTTGTACAGGAAGAAGGCGGTCCTATACAGGTCGAGCAAGTTGGGAACGTATTGCGGAAAATGGGTTTAACGCCTACTTTGGCGGAGATTGAGAAATATACTGAGGTAAAAATAAGAAACTATAGATATTACTATTACTTTGAAGTCATACGTGAACAGGGCGATGACACTTTCTACATCTGCTGTTATCAACAGTCATCTGAGTTCTATTGGTGTATTGTAATATCTTTTGCCACTCATTCCCGTCTAGGTAACACAGATACTGTTCCTGAATAGTATAAACTGACTGTGCTGTTTGAAAACATTTGTCCAATCGATAGATCGAATTTGAATATCATTATTGAATCCTAGTTTATGGAGCTATCGTACTATAAGGTCATGGTTCAATTCATCCTCTTGAACTCTGTATTATGGCGCCTTTGTATGGCTTCGGGCTAATATTCACACAATGCTCCTTAGGACAAAATTCCGCTGAAAAATGCATCTTAGCCTACCTCACCCTACCTCAAACCCCCTTGGAACAAAATCATTTTTAGTCACATTCTTAATATAAGTAAGGAGGAATTCATGTTTGTTTGCAGGAAGTTGATCCACAATTCATGGGCGACATAAGTTACGAAACTATGCTGGATTTATATGCACGCATCGCAAAAAGTCAAGCCGAACTTGAAAATGAAATCACCAAGGCTTTTAGGTACGGTCATTAAGTAACCGCAACTCATTTAAATTGTAATAACACGGTTGATACATAGACTTTCTGGTTTCTTCGAAAGTGCACTGCTTCGATGCTCTATATATCCACGTCCCATAAACTGTAATGCTTCCTTCTTCCGTAACAGTAACAGGAGTTTAAAGTCCCAACAACTTCGTTCTGAATGTCGCACAACAATAGATGCATAGGTAGCTTCGTCCACATACCTAATAATTAGATAATACATTATATTGTAGTGGGTAATATCGAATTGCTTTTTAACATCTTTATGTCACACATTAGCACTTTAGATAAAGATAAAAACGGTTTCATCGACGTAACGGAACTTCGCAACATAATGACGACGGTTGGGGAGGTTCTTACGGAAGACGAAGTTGACGAAATGATCGCGTACATGGATACAAACAAAGACGGAAAAATTCTTTACGAGAATTTTGTTAAAGATGATCCGAATCAGCCACCACCAACCGGTTAATTTCCGACTCTACGCTTTATCTCGTTCGAAAATATGTTTCTCCCCACCTTTCTCTCAATCTCTATTTGCATACAACATCGTACAGTGTGGATAGAGGAATTATATCATTCCTGTATGATACGTCACATTAGGATTTAAAACATTAAATGTCCGTTTGGTAACTCTTATTCCCAGGTATCCGTCACCCTTTTCTGTTTACTAGCCTATAGTCAGAAGTACCTATGTCATTAGTTAAAGTGTAGCAGTATACTAACGACTTTGAGCGATGGAATTCCTGCTTAGATAATATAAAATAAATGAATTCCCTGTTATTCTGTAAATATACCATCCTTGTCTGATGTTTGTTCTTACTACCGACTGACCACTCCCGAAAAACAAACCTTGAACGTTTTAATATGATCATTACATGGCATAAAGTAAGCTTCCATTATCTTACTGCTTACGTCTTAGTATAGATTGTGGTGAAATCTCTAGTTTTTTGTATTCAGAAACTTCATACATAGTACTTTATAGGTGTGGATTGGGTTGTAGGATTGATTGGATTGTGGGGTTTCAATTTGAAATGTGACTACCTGATATAATATTACATACCATAGTGATTATAGTGTGAAGCTATTACCGATATAATTAAGCGTGTAGGCCAAGGCAGGTGTTCAGTACACAAATAGCTGACTGCACTAGCACTGTTCCTTTACTTTATAATGTTGACCATGGTATTTTCGTAATGCATACAGTAATCTGTTGTGTAGTGAACCTTGATTATATTGTGGTAGTACAGTTGAAATAATATAAATTACTGAGGTGAATAAGTATTTATCATACTCTATACAGAATGAGTGCTGGATAGCATAATGCTGACCGCTAAAATTTCCTATGCTTAATTTGATGATTTTAATAATACCCATGTACTGTGCCCTTTATAATTTTCTTATATAACAACCAAATGATAAAATGTTACTAGTACTTTTAAGCTTTAACCAAGATGTAGGTAACATATTGTTATGGCTTAATGTATTACCACTGCAGAGAACTATAGTTTAAATTTGCGTAGCCATATACAATAACCGTATCATGTGATTTCCGCTTACAGACCTTCCATCATATTTCGGTCGAAGGTTCAAGCAAATTATTTTGATTCACTTCCTTTTCACTTCAGTAAAATTCTGACTGGTGTTTTTCCGTAACGTTTGTATTGTACTCTAAGTCACCATAGGCAATGGGAAATACTTTAACTTCGGAAGAAATTACCGAAGGCTTACACATAGCTGTATCGAGAGGAGATATTGAAGAAGTGAAGAATTATCTCCAGAAAGGGGCAAATGTTGAAAATTTGATATGGGTGAAAGAGCTGGATGAAAATTCCAGATCGTTTGGGCAAGTGAAAAGTGAATATGTTAGCTCAGACGTTAGCGACCCGGCGGAAGTAGGCATATCTGACAGAGCGACGGAAGATGCAAAAGAACTATCCTCTACCTTACACCTACATAAAACTTTACATATCAATGCCTTACACAGAGCAGCAATGAGAAGAAACAATGTTGAAGTCATTAGATTAATATCTGAGAAAACATCAAACATAGGTAATTGGTTATCGTCATTGAACTGACTGCCATGGTTTTGGAATTGCTATTTCATTCAGATCAGCAAGATAGCGGAGGAAACACCGCACTACACTATGCAGCCGCTTTCCCGAACAACCAAGAAGCCTTAAGGTTGCTGATCGGTCATAAGCCTAATGCTAATGTGCAAAATGCTGAGGGTGAAACGGTTTTATTCAGGTATCCGCAATGAAACTTTATCTTGCTGTTGTATTAGAATGAAAGTCGAACAAGGGCAATGATTGAAAACATATTATTTGCAACTTTATATGATGTATGACTTGAGTCTCAGTGCATACGATATGGCAATGTCAATGATGAGCAGTATTCAGTGTCGTACAAGCGAGAGTCGGCTTTAAGTTAAGTGTGCCAATATCCCTAAGCTAGGTCCATCTCTCGATTCTAGTCTTGTCAAATACAAACAACAACACATTGGTTTTCTGACTATTTGTTTACCAAAGCTAATTTACACATTTCGTTCGTTTACTTAGGTTTACTGGAGCACCTAAGGTCGGTCCTCGTTCCTGATTGGCACCACATTTTCCACTACCAAATATGAATAACAATCTTTTTTTTAATCAACTTTTAGTTCGCAATATACTTAAAATACTAAATTTTACCCTAAACAGAGGTATCGTATAGACATGTCTGAGTAATAGAAGGCATCCGGTAACCTATTGTAATGGTTGGTCTTAAATACTTCATACCAACATTCAGTATTCATACTTCTTCTTCTTTAGCTCAATAAAGAAGGGAGGTGACATGCAGACTATTGAAAGCTTATTGAAAGTTGGAGCCGATCCTAATATTCCAAGTCGCGACGGATCTACATCTCTACATGCATGCGCTTCCCTACGTGGGATTGATCCACTCATTCCAGGACTACTTCTGCGCTGCGGAGCAAATCCAAACTTGAAAAATAAGCACGCAGGGCAAACTCCTCTACATGTGGCCGCTATGACAGCCAATAAAGCTGTACTTTTGATGTTGCAGTACCGAGCTAAAGTGAGATTATCTTGCAATACCCACGTATCTGTATTCTTGCATGCTGTGATATTATCATGAGGTAATTTGATGTCATATTTGCAATAAGGTTCGATTACGAGATAATGATGGGCGTTTACCTTCGGACGTAGCGGCTACAGAGGACATAAAAAGAATTTTATTGGGTGAAGAAAGAGAATTGATAGGTCAGTCAGCTATTGTTATTCCATGGAGCGTCGAATTTTAACTCGTTCATGATTAACAATGTTACAGACAGACACAGATTATTTTTGTAAGGTTACAATCACAATTACTATATACTGATACATTACATTATTCTTACGTTACATCGAGGTTATCCAGAATGTCATGCTGTCTGTTCGAATTTACTATGTCGAATGTACTAGTTGTGCATCTCATTTACCTGAAGAGTAATTCCTACAAAGCATGCATGTTTACTTATGATCTTATATCATTGTATTGTGTTAAACTCAGGTACAAAAATCTCATTTGTAGCTCGAATTTTTCCATCATCAGGAACCCGTCAGGTTTATAGTGTGCCACTTTACCCAGGTCATACTGCCAAGCTGTTACATACTACGAAATCCATTCATTTCTTTCAACTCTGCAGAAGGTTGGCGTAGTGATAGCCGAGTAATAATAAGAACACTCTTTGTATAATACAGAATCACCGACTGTTGGCCCGGGATTTTGTACAGTCTGCAATCGCATGATTACAGAAGACTCTGCTCGAAGTAATCAGCAAAGCGCGCCTGGATGGTATCTCGATCAGTACAAGACGTAGGCACCATTGTATTCAAATATGTAGTGTACGATGCAAATAATTTGATATGATTTAACAACTGTGTTTTGAATTATTAAGGATTTCCGGTACTGGAGGTTGCGGTCAAATAATTCTTCCCAGTGGTGAAGAAATAGCAGTGCCAGCAGATAGCATTCCAGTAGGAAGTTGCGTGAAGGTAATTTACTTGCATTAGGCGCTACAACAAGTGCAATAAATCTAGTGAAGAATAGTGGAGTTGTCCTAACACATAGTTTGCCAACCTTTCTAAGCTGGACAATAAATCAATGCCGAAATCCTCATGTTAATCAAAAATATATTTTTTATATCTACGATAATTATTGCATTTAGTTAAAAATCCCATACTTACAGAACGTTTTCATACTTTCATACATTCAGAACGTTAACCTATTGACTGTTCTGTGGTGATCTAATGGGGTACTACCGTACCGTATATCGCTGGTTAGAAATCCTTGTCTTAGCATTTTAAAGTTTGTCGTAACAGTTAACGTAACGTAACAGTTCAAGTTATGGTTGAATTCTTTATTTACTTTATTAATCTTTTCTATTAGAAGTTTATTAGACTGCAAGTAAAATACATTTCACTGTGAATAAGTAGTACAGTAGTTCCTATTTAATCAGAACTATTCTGCTCATAATGGATCTTATCACGTATATGGCTTATTTATTCTATAAATTTAATACTATAAGATATCTTTGAAAACTGCTGGGGCTAAGGAAGACACAGAAAGAGATTGGGAAGATGTGGAATTCAAGCTCGACCTCAGTATTCCAGTGCCAGGTAAATACATCACATATTCTATCAGAGAAGTGCAGTTCTGTGTAGACGTAAAAGATGTAGCTGCCGACAGAGCTACGTGGATTTTTGTTTTGTTGTTTGGTTCAAATTTAAGAAGAATTTAAGCAATGAGATATAATTCAAGCGTATTGTGTTCCTGAATAGAATCTATAGGTTGATAAAACACAAAGATCGAAGTGATGATCCAAATCACGGTTTTGGACTGGAAGCGAATTTTATTGATTTGTAGGCGCCGTTTCTGCGAGTGGTAAATTGTTTAATTGTCACTACCACAACTTAATTTGGTTGTCAACTGTTTGTAGGCCTCAGGAATTTAATTAAATGCGGAAATCAGGATAGTAAAATTTGAACAATGATTGAGAGAATCGCGTTTAGCTACATCATATAAGGAAATAATACTAAACACTACGTTTCCTTCCTATCTCAAAATTAATTATCAGTACTGGTGTCTACAGAAGGAATGGAGTAACGTCCACGAGGAATCTTTTTGCAGCCTTCCCCTTCTTTACTTTTTTATAAACACGCAGACATTTTTTCACTTTACATGTACAGAAAAATAATTACCTTTTCTGTGTGTTAGGACTTGCGTGGCTGAATGGCCTGATTGTATTAAGCTATAACGTGCGCACAATATTAATTTTCACTGAAAAATAAAGGATGTGGTACAAGGATAAAATTATACCACTATAGTGAAAATAAACTTATATTAACCTATCCACGGGGCTTGTTGCAAGCACGATAACGTAGATTGACCTATAAATATAAATAAATTCGGCCTCTTACTATACTAGTTTATTAAGTTGAGATTCACTGTCTGTCTGCAAATATTGTATCTACAATAGAATGTTATCTAGTACTTCTAGTCGTCTTCATTCGCAATGAAATGTTTATTGGACAGGTATACAAGGTCGTAAAGAACTTTATGAAGTTTTACCGGTGTTTACAAGTTTGCGCCTTGGAGGCGGTACGAATTGGCGATGTACGAGAGAAATTACCTGGAATTCCATGGGCTATGGTGTGCTCAATTTAAGTTTGAAGGCTGAAAGGTTCAGCGGAAGAAAGGTGATGTAGTTAATATTGTATATAAAAGCAATAGTACATTTGTTGATGTTATGGAAGATTTATGACGCTTCCTCGACTGTTGATGCATTTCCAAACTGACGTTGGACGTTTGGAGACTGCTGTCACTAAGGGCCGATGCTTTAAAGTTCGCTGTTTGCAGTTAATGGCTTAATGAGTACCATTGTTAACAGTAGCTTAATCAATACCACGTGTTATGTCGTTTTTTACCCAAGCTAATTTGGATCTCTTTGTATAATTGGAAAAGCTTGAGCCTTTCTCCTGCTTTGCCCCATTTTCGAATCAGGAACAATCCCTAGCTAGGTTATTTGAAAACTTTGTATAAGCTTTGTATCTCCGATAGGTCATGACAAGAATGACCACGTATTACCAAGCTGTAACATATACTTACCATACAAAATATTTCATTGAATATTATTTCACAAAGGGAGTGTTTGATAACCACCAAAATCTGTTTGATTAAAATGTAAAACAGATTTCGGGGAACGCCCTGAAAACTAAAGACGTAAAGTCAATTTTCTCCGATCGTTTATCAAAGATTTTTCCATCAAATTCACACTTTTCCACTTTTCACCCTTTCAGCAGTTTCAAAATCAGAAGGGGGTAGCAGAGGATGTATCTAATATACCTTCAGAAGCAACTAACATTGCTGCAGATAATGATACAAATGAATATGCCTATGAAACACCGACAACTAAAAGAAATCAAATGGCCAACAATTTGCTATCGTTTCAACAAACCGAAACAGGAACTGCAGCTAGTAATTCCCATCAAGCTAATGTCGCTGACGCATTATACCATCAACCGGAGAATATTTATGACATTTCCGACGCTTCGGAAATGGAACATATGGAATCTGACAACGCTGAAAATCCTCAGAGAGGGAAAGAAATGCCAGTCAATGCGACTGCTGTTAGGAATGACGACTATGGTGACGTAGGAAATTTTTGTGAAAGACAAGCAGTCATTATCAATGAGCATGAAACAGGAAGCGATTTTAATAGTGAAGAAGAAACTAGCTCTGACGAAGTGGAGTCGTATAAAGAGGTAAATACACAAGGTCATGGAAACAATCAAGTGTATTCCATATTGGAAGTAGGTGAAGAGGGAAACCTAAATGTACAAGATGGTGAAATGTATCAGGAATTATACGAATATGTACACTCGAATGGTCGCATCCAGCACCCAATCGACAACGAGTTGCCAACCATTACGGAAGAAGACGCCTATACTTCTGATCAACTTAAAAAAGGTTTGGAACTAGAACATACTACCAGAAGCGACGATGTAACACAAGAATTACGTAACTCCGACGACAAGCTCCAACAAAGCGATTATTACGGAAACACCAAAGCCGACAATATTGTCTCCCAGCGAGATGAAAGAAACTCCACGTATAGCTTAGACAGCGGTTTCGTCGGAAACGATGACCTAGAATTCGAAAAACAAGAAACCACCGATAATCAGCAGTCTATCTAATCTTCTGAGCAGTTTACCAATTACAACAGTAGTTAATTACAATGCCATTCCAAAACTACCACTTTCTAAGAATTCGTGATCTTCTTTGCAACCAATAAGGATGTTATTGGAAGTTGTGAAAATCTTCTGTAAATAATATTACAGTAGTATATTGTATTTAGAAAACAAATCATTAAATATGTTAAGTGGTATTACCGATCTTTGATGGGAATACATATCACATATTAGTATATTGTATTTAGAAAACATGTCATTAAATACGGTATTACGTGTATTACTGATCTTTGCTGGGAATGCATCTATCAATCGAGGTCAGGTGTCGGTTACTTCAAGTACAATGGTCAACATGCTTAGCAAATAATCAACTCATATATGCTGACTTTCATCTTGATGGACAAAAATATAAAAACAGCTTTTTCAATGTTCCCTTCTATGTAAAGTTCTGAGTAATATTCAATAGGCGACTTTAGTTGCTGTGATTCTGAAGAGCGAGGCTGCGAAATTACAAAGAAGATATACTTAATATCTTTCACAAAGATTTCATTAAGTCATAGTTGAATGATAGCAGTATCATCACAACTATCGCGAATGCTATATCCGTTGTAGCAAAACTGCTATTTGGGACAAGAGCTTTTTGTGGAACATAGCATTTCCCAATCACATGTACGTGCATGTGAAATTGCTTGCGTGTAAAATCTTACCTGAGAAATAGTTTTAGAATTAATTGTCGCGATTATTGTGAGAACTATCTAAAGTATTTCTTGCGTGTAAAATCTGACCTGAGAAATAGTTTTAGAAGTAATTGTCGAGATTATTGTGAGAACATTTTAAAGTAATGGTGTGTGACGACTTATTAATTACAACACTCATTTAATGATCCGAATAAACACTTCATACAATGTAATTTAAATGTTCTATTACGTGTCGAAGAGGATATTGTTTTACGTATCGGAATGCAATCACTTACATTGTGCTTGAAGTAGCAAAAAGCGGGTATCAAAATTTTGTCACCATTAAACAGAACACACGCTTTCTTGTTCTCGCAGCGGTTCTTAGCCATGTATGTGGAGCCCAGGTGAGACATCATACTTGGGATCCCCTGTTAGTGTTTTATTGTCATAATAATTTCGGGCATACGCAGATATTCTAATTCATGCAAATAATTACTGATTACCTTTACCTTCAATTATTAAGAGAAATTGAATCTGCATTTTCTTCTTGAGCATATTGGATTAAGATTTAGTCCTATTTCGAGAACACTCACTGATTGTAGCACAAATCACAAAACCTTCTGAATACATCGCTCAACAATTTAGTATCATGAACTTATAAGATCAAATTTACACTTAAATAATACCCAAGTTTGGCATCCATAAGAGCTACTTCGCTAAACTGGGGTCTGAGGTCGACCGCAATTGAGCTGACTCTATTAACCCTCCAACCTTAAATCTCCCAGTGCGACCAGTCAGAACCGCACGACGGGCGGCTTACTAAGCTATGAATACGACAATCAAATCATCATAAGCCCATTATATCCAACTCACAATAAAATTCACATTTTTATACGGCCCGAAGGATTATCTTATTTCTTTGAATTGTTTGAATTAGATACAATAATAACACTATCTTCATAGATAACAACATATGAGATACATGCATTGCAATATTTATTTATTTAACGCAAAGGTTGCTATATCAGGGGATTTGAATTTCAAATAAGTAATTTATAATATATTGCACAACGAAATGGCATTAAATAAACTGTGGGTTCAGAAATTTTCGACAGAATAAGTCTTGTAGAGAATTTAGTTGGACTAAATGCAGCAAGAAATCCATCCTTCTACTAATGACGGCGCCCTGGATTGCTCCGTCTTTTACTAATGGCTCGAATGCAGCAACAATGCCGCACTCTCCACAAATCTAAATTCAAAAAGGCATATTATTAGTTACTATACTTTATACAAGAGTAATCACAGCATCAATTCTTACCGCTTTAAAATACAGAGGAATACTGGTTGCACCCGATGATGTATCGACAGTAAAAGCACATACCTGCAGAACAACGAGTACTCAGATATTAATGCCAAACAAAAAGACAGTATTTGTAAATATCATTTATGAACGACTTGAGATCACATACGAATATTTAGAAATAGGGAACATCTCGTCTGAGTGAAAGGGCGCAACCAGACTTGTCGGGGGCAGTATTTCTCGCACATCATTTGGTAGCGGTTGTCGGCGTTGACGACGGCTCCACGGCGTTGACGAAATAATAATTGAGTTTTCCCACGACGTGCGGTACCTAGCAAGATGATAATTTTTACAAATTTATTGGCATTTATAAATCATCGTCAAATAAATGTACGTAATTACGGTACAACAATATTTTTACACTCAATACTTATACTTACATTCACCGATGATAAAACAACAGAGCAGGATGTATGAAACATATTTGATAAACATTTTACAATGATATTAGTATACAATTTAAGTGTCTACCAATACTATATTAGTGTCTAACAATAGAGCTGCAAGTTCTGTTATATAGGACAGAATGAGTTTAAATTCCAGGTTATAGATGTAGACGTATATATATATATATATATATACACCCATTATCAATATAAGGACCGAATTACACCGAGGCACTAATTAAGGATTCCTACCTTTGGAAACATGGATTAATATATCCATGACTTAAATTTATTGTCAATTAAAACTAAAACTAAAATAAATTCTCATAATACCTCCATTTTCATTCGTGCTGTTCACTTCTCAAGTGTCTAAATCTCATTTTCGTAATCCTATGTTTTCTGTACAAGCAAATACCTGCACTTGACATAAATAAATGTTCCTATATTCAGCCTCCAACTATCTACTTGAAACCCTTCAAGGCTTCTTAAGCTAAATTATAAATATGAGACGAGGTCAATTTTTTTAATGCTACAAGAGAATGAGGCCGTGCACTGTTTGAACTTAATAATTATAACGACAGAATGCAATTTTAGATGCTGGCTCTGCCTAGACCCTAACAACGACCCTAGCAAGATGTATACACTACTAATTTTGACGTTCACTTCCAACGTATAAACGATACTCATTTTATGAACTACACAAATGAATACGGGTGTTGTTTGTTATTACAAAACAACTACTGATAAACAATATTTCACGCTATTTATTTGTAGCTTTGTTGAGTAATAAGAAAACAAAACTTTTCCTTTTTCGCAGAGTGATGAAGTGAGTTACCTGCCCTTAGGACAAAACTACATATCCAATATACGATTTTTTTCCGGGAACATATCATAATCTAATTAGGAGCGATCGACTTCAGGTAGCATATTTGCAAGTACCTGCATATCAACATAAATAAAACTAGTGACCGCGGGAAATTTGCATTGTATTTATATGGTCTGTTCGTGAAACTCACTGCAACACCTGGAATAACTCTATCCAACATATGTGTAAAGGCGTACACTTGATTGATGACCTTCGTTGTAACATAGGTTCACAAAATACAAGCCATCGTTTATATAAAAGTGTCGTAAATTTGTATCACAACGATTAGTTGGTAGCACATGGTTTTAAGTGCTCCAATTTAACAATTGAAAGTGCATCATCACAAAATCCGGTACGTGTTCTTGTGTAATTGTTGCGTTGTAAAGTGATTTTTAAACGATGTGTAAATACCATATCCAGCTGATGAAATGATTTTAATGTCCTTGAAAACCTTCATTATAGAGTCTGTGACAGTTTTAATTGTCTCAATAATGTTCATCCGAAAATATAGCTGCACTATAATTTATTTCGTCAGATTTTACTAAATGATTTTAGTTGTTTCTTCATGAGGTACTGCAGATGTTTGCAAGTAACTCTAATTAATTTTAAGACAATTAATGACAGCTTTGATAGACTGTACACTCTGGCGTATTTTACGTAAGAAATTGAATGCATAAAATGAAACAACCGGCTTAATACGTTCTAAACAGATTTATAACTCTTTCTTGCTGTTTCAAAAATATTTGTACATTTCAATCACGTACCGTTGTATGTTTGCGAGCAGTGTCGGACCAGGGTTGCGTTGTAGCGTTGAGTTCTATATCGTGGAAATGAATCAAAGTGCATATCATGTAATTTTCTGTACACGTGTAACAACGAATATAATATGTCGCGCAGCGCTGTTAAGTTCACTTCTAACACTGGCTATGTAGCAATAAGCACCGGTTATTTCAGTAGTAGACAATTTTAACTGCAGTTGGGTTTCGACCACAATTAGTTGCTATATTAAACTACTAAATTCAAGATGAGATCTAATCATATATACAGATGTGAATTCAGACTGCGCAAGCGCATAAGGAAGCAAGAAAAGGCAAGGAACTATAATAACATTTTACCAGTAACCAACAACAATTTATACAGTTCGCCGCAGCGTGACGACCTTGGTCCCAGGTACCAAATGGTATTACCAAATGGTATTTCGAAATGATACTTTTGATGTTTCGAAAGATTTGTTACCTGAACCTGAGTAGTCAAACAAAAACCATCCCGATGGATTTTTTCCGGAATAATGTACCAAGAACAGCAAATGTATGAATGGTTTTCCACCGGAGGTCCTATGTTAAACTTCTAATATTCGCTAGTTGGCGCTCAAGATTTTCCTTCACCCGTCCACCAGTCATTGGTGTGAACGTAAAGGTCGTGCTTTGAAGTGGGTTGGCTTTGAAGGTTATTAATGGACTTTCATGTACATTCATGGTGATTTGATGCACGTTATACTTTTTGACTACATATTTTCCTTGATTTTAGTATGCGATGGAAGGCGAGATTAGTCTTTTTTTGTTTGAAAACAACATTGCCTATGTAAAGAATTAACTAGAAATTCACAGCCATAGGCCCGCCCAATTCACGCAAGATTTCATAAATAACCTATTAATTAATCATAGCAGTCTATTGTTTTATTAGTTCAAGTATTTAATAACAACCAGAAATGAATTCACTGCTTCTCCGGCAAATCGCTAGACCTGGATTGCAACAAGTGAGAAATGCAAGTCGTGGACCAGAAGCAGTTTCTACTCTGAGTGAGTTTTGACACTTTTTTTCAACAATTTGTGTTGATATTAGGCAAAGTCTTTGCTATGTATTTCACCACACCTTCCGATCTAATGACATTTTGACCACAAGGATTTTCTATGAATTCCATTACAATAAACATTACATAAATTTGATGGCAGCAGTAGGTAGGTAGCAATATAGGAAAGGGAGGAAACCAAAGTGTAATGTATATTGGGAATGTATACCCCGATACTGCAGTGAAGGTTTATTTCAATGTGAGTATACATAGGCATTATTGTTGCGGGGTGTGGTTTATATTGTTTATTATTTTGGTTGTTATACGTGAACTAATACACTCTCGCTTACAGAGAGGACGACTCGTCCGCTCCTCGTCAGATAGGTTACGTAAAACAATTGTAATACGATGGTTATTATACACTCAATCGTATAGTATGATGAATCAATAACTCTTTGATTTCTCATATACAGTATTTATTACAATGTCGTACTGCCAAACACAATCTTTGACATATACAACTCAAGTCTCCACNCACAATTGAATTATCACAAAGTCATCAACGATCATTTAATCACCAAGACAATTTATCACGATGCTGCTTACAAGCATTCAATTCTCCACTCTAAATACACAGTGCTGCTTACAAGCATTCCAAATCCATTTCTCTTAAATTCTCAATGCTGCTTACAAGCATTCCAAATCCCTTCTCTTAAATACACAATGCTGCTTACAAGCATTCCAAATCCATCTCCTAAATACACAATGCTGCTTACAAGCATTCCAAATCCATCTCCTCATGAAACGTTATTCAGTCCCTCTACAGTTTCCGTCTCTCCATACGTCACGAGACTCTACATTTTTCTCTATATCTTTCCCACCTTAGCTTATCTCTATATTCGATTTGGAAATTCTAAACATTATTTTTCATCGTTAGTTTTTGGGAGTGATATTTTGGTTCTCACTCATTTTCCACTTAATCGTTCAATCGTTATCGTTGGTGTTTCCCACTTTATAATTATTTGTTATTCATCAAATTCTATTCCCTATATTACCAGTTATTGCCTAATATACAAATTTGTTTGAGTTCACAGGTTATTGATGTTGATATTATATTGGTTCAAATGTCTTTTTTTCAAGTTTTTAATATAATTCAATATTAGCATCAATTCACAAGCACGGTCTGTGTGTGAAAAGTGACTTCGACTCCTCAATTTATGATACTACCTATTCCTCTCATTAATTAAAATAATTTAGTTATGGCATAGTTTTGATATTATTTAAAAGCACATGACACACGGGACATGTCATCATTGTCAACATAAATAATAATACTTTTATAGCACCTGACCTGTTAAACTTTGGATATGAAGGTTATAGCTGTACTATTTTGAACTAATTAAATTATTGGTGGCAAACATATATTAACATAGAACCGAATGTGGGCGACCCCGCGGAAAGCTGCGGTTTGTAAATAGAGTACAGCCCCTGACAGGAATTCAGTGCCACTGTTTTTGATGTTATATGAATATCGAAGCGAAGCGTCCCTAAAGATGATTTATCTGATTTTCAAGTAACCAAATCGATTTTTTCATGCCAGTCACTAGTAGATAACGCAATTGAGGCCCAACCTCTAATTCGGTTAAGTGTATTTGGCCCAGGTGTGCTACAGGGTTGCCCACCTCTGCTTTAAGGGGGAAATAATCTTTTCTTTTGAGAGAAAAAAACATTATTCGAATATAAAATGTCAATATAAAAGAGATATTGTAAAATACCCCTAAAAATTTACCAAAGAATTATTTCTTGTGTGAAATAGAGGTTGAATCAAATGTGAAAATAAGTGAATTTGTGGTTGTAATCTGGGAAAATGTGAGGCAAAAAATTTTACTACAATTTTGGTATTAAAATTTACATCTAGCCAGAGTGGGTACTGTTTAACCGGCTCCAACTCCAGTGTCCCAAAAATTGCTGCCACCCCACAGCCAAGAACAGTACTGTTCAAAGGAATCTATTTACTCATGAGTCGACATTCACAACTTATATTTGCTCATTTTTTTGGAGTGAACTGGCTATAACACCTGGTCTCAATGTTGACGCATCAACAGACACTTTGTACGATTTTTTCAGAATTCCCTAATTTTTACATGTTTCAAACCGAGTGTATAAGCAGGGAGCAGGTTTATGTGCCGAAGATATACAAGTTGCAAGTCTTGAAGTTAGACAAAGGAAAAACAGGAGACTATAAGGACTAACAGATTCCCTTACCCAATCCTTCATGAACTTTGTGTTCTAGGCCACTGTACTGTACAACAAACTAAACTAAAAAATAGAGAGGGAGTGAGTGAGCCAACTAGGTCCTGAGGTTTTGTGTTGCAAGTCATTTTTGATTATATTCCTCCAATGTTAAGTTTTAATTTTACATAGCAGTAATTATATCTTTTTGCTATAGAAACATTCAAACTCATGAGCTACATTGGAGTTCCCGCAGCAGTTCTACTAGTTGGCTATAATGCATGGCGTATTGAATCGGATCATGTTAACCATCACCACAGACCGGAATACAAGGCATACAGTCACATGGGACTGCGATCAAAAGTGAGTTGATAAATAATATTTTCTGACAAAACTTTCCTATCTATTTTACCAATAGTCAAAGTGATTACTGTGGGTCGTCTATATCAGGGGTCGGCAACCACCGTTCCGCAGACCGGTGCCAGTCCGTGAGGAATTTGTTACCGGACCGCGCAGAACCAAGGCCAAATTGCTCCAAAAATTGCCATTCACGGATAAATCCGTATCGATAATTTTACCTATATTTATCGGTAGTAATTAGTCTCTCTAATTATTGCGTAACAAGCGCATGACGTGGTGCGATAACACTGCGTTTCTTGCTTCCACGCGGAGGTATTTTCTATTCAGCCAAACTCCCTTATTATGACGTAGGCGGGTGTGTGGCAAATTGGAGGAAGTCGCCGTGCTCATGTGATTAGCAAACAGCGCACTGTCTCGACCTCGCCATAACAGCATTAAAAACCCTGCTACCATTTCCAACATCCTATCTATGCGAGGCTGGTTTTTCTGTGGTGACAGCAACCAAGACAAAATCACAAAGTAGGTTGGACATAAGGAACACACTGCGGGTGTCATTGACTACCATAACCCCTAGGTGGGGGCATCTTATTGCAGCAACACAAGCCCAGATATTTCACTGAATCAGCGTCATGAATCCGGTTCGCAAAAAAATTACCAGGCTTAAACCGGTCCTTAGTGCGAAAAAGGTTGCCAACCCCTGGTCTACATCAAGAATGACCGAAGCTTCGATCGAAGCAGTTGATATCACATAAATTTTTCTAATGACAAAGTTATTCAGATATATTTGCTTCAGTTTATTAATATTTGACTGCATTAAACATACCCCAACTTCGGACAGTCGTTGGTAGAGACAAAGTTTCAAGTCCAAATTTTTGGACCGGTAATTTTTTTCAAATTCCTTGTTTACATATGTAGCACTGTACATTACAGAATCTTAGGTTATAAGTAGAGGCCCTAGGTAGCTTTAAAAGTCGATAGTTGATATGTTTTCACCTTTGAGATCACCCGTGATGTTCATGATAAGGTTAATTAGTTATCTTCTCAATGCTTACAGGCTTTTCCTTGGGGAGATGGCAACCATTCACTCTTCCATAACCCTAAAAGAAATGCAGTTCCTGGAGTTGGCTATGAGGAAGATTAAAAGAGAGCAAATATGTCCTATTTGCTTTTGTTTAGAAGTGTATTAAATAATTTCCAACCGTAAGTTCTATTTCTGTTCAATAATTAGATTCAACGAGTTGAATAAATATTCTTTTGGATGTGTGTGTCAAGTGTTTTGTCTGTGCGCTTAATGGGCTCTATATGACATCGGTTTGAGGTAGTGATTATATAATTTATAGCCTACAAGGTGCACCTTTTCTTCTCAAGTTTTTCCACCCTGCCTTATCGGCTGATTTTCCATTGTCTGTGTGCGAAATAAAGTGGCCAACATTTTGTTTTGCGTGAACGACAAAGTTCCCTCGTTTTCTTACATGCGGTGTTCGTTCAACACTTGAGCGCCACCGACACGAACAATCCAACAAAAAGCAGTAAATGACAGTTTGGGGTAATGGCTAGGATTCCCACGAAACCATGGGATGTCAGAAATTACATTGAATCCCTCACCAACAAGCGAATTTCATGAAATTACAGGAATGTTCAAGGATTCCATGAGATCCATAGTTTCACAAATTCACTCACATATATTCAAGTTCTTATATTGGCCGTTAGTGGGCGATCCTGAGTAGGATTTCATATCCAGTTTTCTTCGTTCGTGCATTAATCTGGAAACATTCTAACCCTCGTGATAAAGATTTGCTAAGAACTGACTGACAACTGTGTTTAAAAAAAGGACTTTCGCGCTAGTAGTTAACTAGCAGAACAACCCAACCGGGTAAGGGTAAGCCTTTAGCGGGGAATCTAATAAATATACTACCAGATGGACCAGGCGCTGACTGGGCAAGCCTTTAAAGGGCTTAATGAGAGTTTCCAGTCCAAAATAGAATACGTAAGTACATTTACCAAATCGCTAGAGAGAGTTAGAGCAGTACTCGGGCCCTGGGGCATATTTATTTTCGAACATAACACCGCCCCACCTACGGCCGGATAGAATACGTCGCCACACCAAATTTCGTTCAATTCGGTTTAGCCGTTTGGTATTGTATATTGTAAAGCCGACGAACACACCTTCACTTTTATTAATATATATAGAAGATAGATATACAGTTATTTTGCAGTTAAGAACTTTCCTTTTTATGTTTATCGACAAGCTGAGCTACCCCGCCTTACCCGGATAGACTTATAGCTCTAATAAGTATATATCTAGATTTGGATTTCTGAATTATATACCTTTCATAGTTTTCTTAACCGGATATGTCCGGGTCACTCTGCAAGTCTTATTTATTCTCTGATTTGTTCCTTCATTTAATATTGCTATGTCATTTGAAACTGAGTACTGGCTGGCATATGCTTATTAGTGACATCGTCAGTGGTCTATGATCACACCCTTTAAACGGATTGAACGCCTGGTATAACCTGATCAGTATTTTTAATAATTGGTTTTAGACGTATAGAACCAAACAATCACATTGATAACAAAGCGTTGATTACCTTATAGTTGCGGTATAGCTTTCTCTAACATAAGCAAGCGAAAAAATGTTCTACAAACTAAAATTACTCAAACAAGATGGTGCCGTCATGGAGTTTAGCTGTTCTGTTTGTTCTCACAGTCGCGTTTACAGTATTAGCGTTACTGCTTTCGAGATATCTTAAAATATGCTTTACCAAAAGAACTTTTCGTAGTAAATATTCGAAAAACTCCGGCACTGTAAGAATAGGAAGGCGAAAGTGTGCAGCTGTAGCTGAAACTAATGGAAGCAAACGACCCATGGAAAACAGCAACAATAATAAACCCATTATTCCTCGTATTGAAGTCGGTCGTCATACGAACAACTCAGTGAGCTCTGAAGTTGTATCGGATACTGAAGGCGAAGAAAAGGTCATGCGAATGGTCGAGAAGAAAAAAAGATTGACTGCAGAGCCGTTTAAGATCACCATACCATCCACTGGCGTCTATGCTCATTTAGATTGCCCTTCCTTTTCAAAGGCAGCTCTTGACACACCAGCAACCAAGAGCAAGCACGGAACGCCTTTGTCGGCCATCTCAAATACAAGCGTATTCATGGAAAATTCTTATTTTACTCCGGAGTTCAGACGACCCGAACAGCAGTTACCTCGGCCGTCAATTTCGGATTTTGCAAGGCGGTTTGGTGAACATCTATCATCCGCTATATCCAGTATCGGTAATAGTTTAGGTAGAAGTCCAGATAATGGAAGGGTGACTACTGTAAACAGTCCGAATATCGGCAAAATGCGTTTATCCGCATCTGAAGAGAGTTCAAATTCAGGACACAAGGAAGCACCACCTCTATCTGGAAGTCAGATGAACGCCGCTGACTGTAACGCCGCTTATCTTTCATTTACCCATTATGCTACAAACAATTCTCCGGCATGAAGGAGTTATTTGAATGCATGTGAGCGTTTGGTTCCGTATTAACTCGTTCAATTCTTTCCGCCCTTTGGAAATACAATACAACCATGTTTACTAATGAGTGGTGATAGCGTACCTCCTCCGCCTAAATTTCATTCTCATAGGCGTGAAGTGCTGTATATTTTGATGCTGTGATAATACAATCTATTTATGTAAAGATTATATTTTCCTATACCAACAGGAATTATTCCAAGAAAATTTTTAGAGTAAAACAGCCAGCTCACAAGTAGTTTGGCCGCATTCGTTCTTTGTGATATATTTTTAGGTAAAATGTTGCGAATTAATATTAGTATATAGTACTAATTTAATTAGAAAAGCAGCATAGGTGCTAATGTTAGATATATATATATTCAAGGCAAGCGAATAATGTAAAGCGTGCACGAATAGTTTGTTATAAGTTTATATGCGAATATATTGTACATGCATTAATTCTTACATTCGGTTTTGAATATTATTCTCCTTAAATATTCGAGTTCCTAACGGTACAATTGAAAAATAATAACACTATAGGCTGCTTGTTAGCAGATGTTGTTTATAGGCCATGCGGAAACAATGAGCTGCAGTGGGAAAAACGTTATCCAGTGTCATGCTTAAATAGAGTAATAAAATGAGCATATGGAAAGAAACATCCGCTCGAAAATAGCTAGCCTACATTAGTTTTATTTAGTATTTTTTGGTACTCTGACGAGGTAATTAATTTGTCACACAGCTCCAAGCTTATATTTTCAAATTCTTCAGTTTCCAATAGTTTCCAGAGTTAAATAAGATCCAAGCAACATGGCGGACGATTGCTGCAACAAGTTAATGAAATATTTACTTATAACTATAAACCTCGTTTTCTTCATTGCTGGACTGTGCCTAGCTGGTATCGGTGAGTTAGTGATTACATCTCATAATAGGCCTGGTACAACTGCTACTCAATTAAGGATACCTTGCCTTTTCCGGCCAAACGGCGCTGATTTGCCAGCTCAGTAGAATAAAGTTCGTGATACCTGGTTGTGCTATGATTATGTCGAGAAAAATACACGTTCTCTAACCAGTTCCAAGAAATACTGTATAGAGGACATAGAAATGAATATATATTGTTCACCTTGATTCCAATTTCCCTTGTAAATAAACCTTATAAGCGACTTAGTTAAATTCCAGATTTGTCTATACTTCCTGAGCATAAATACGGTCGGTAGTTTAGTTTCAAATATACAGGAAGCCCGAAGAGCGACTTGGCCCCCATTATATTAGTTTGAGAAATTTATGCTCTATTTCACTGTACAGTATATAAGGAGTTACGAAATTTTGTTTTCGCAATAGCGGGCTACGGAGCGATCAATCACAAGAGTCCAATACACAATGTTGCAGTAGGGTTGCACGATTACAGTGTGTTGAATGGTCTTTACATCATGATGGCAGCTGGTCTATTTTTGGCATTGCTATCGTAAGTTTCCAGAAATGATTTTTACAGAGAGGTTAAGTGATCGAACTGTTATTCTTGTTACTACAGGGTACTGGGTTGTTTTGCTGCCGGCCTGGAAAATCGATTTACATTGGGAATTTATTTCTTCCTGCTTTTGATTTTGTTTATCCTGGAACTTGTCGCAGTTATTCTGTGTTTCGTTAAGTACAAAAAGGTCAAGGTGGGTAAAAATATATTATTGTGCTTGTTTAGTCCGGAAACCAAAATGTCGTAAACAAAAAACTTCTGTGTTGCCACCTATATAGTCTTTAAAAGAATTCAATGATGTAAATTCATTGTGTATCGTGTTTTAAAACTTTCAATATGTAGCTGCTACCTTCTTATGGAGTGGTTCTCAAAATGGGTTCCGCTATCCACAAGGGGTCCGCGAAGCCGTTTTAGAGAGACCGCGAAGTACATCGAATTGTACTAAATGAATGTAAGAAACAAAAAAATACATTTTAAGGTTACTTTCCTAGTTTACTATAATAATGAAAATGAGTTCACACGTGTTCGAACTGGAGCAATCTCGAACCACCAAAGCATTAAAGTATTTTGACTGGCAGCGTCCAGCGTCATAATAATTCAATTTATATTTTTATGGGACCGCGAATCATTGAAAAATATTTCAGCGGACCGCTACACGGGACCGCTCTAATGAGTCATGTTTCTGAACAAACATCGGGAAGCATTGAGTAAAAATCACTACAAGAGCAGGCCTAAATGGCGTTAGAAACTAAACAAAAACCATTTAATTCGATAACTACTAACTATTTTAGTTAAATTGTCGTCAAATATTAAATACTGGTCTTCGAACAGCAAACTCTGGTGGATTCACTGAAGACAGGTGGCGAATCCAATGATGTGCATATAATATTAGCTCATGCTGTTTTGACCCAGGTGAACATGTTATGAATCCTACATTGTTATTTACTATTTACGAATGACAATTTGCAAGATATCAGTAAACATGTGCAATACTTTTAAAACATTTTCACAGATTTTACCCGCGATACAGACAAAATACCAATGCTGTGGACTGAAAGGACCAACTGACTATGGATCGCATATTCCTCACTCTTGTTATGCTCCCGTTCACGTTAGCGTTGTCCCTCATAATGAAACGTAATATGTAGCTTGTAAATCAAATATGCTCCAATGTCCTATATAGTTGAGAGGTCGGATTAAGGAAGAGTCATATATCCGACGCAGTAATACGAGATTTTCAATACCCATTTTCTATTACAGACATAGCATGAGCGATGCTGACACCCCGGGGGAAGGCAACAGCGAGCTTGGTGCCACATCGGTAGAACACGCTCCTGTGGGTGGAAACAGTGGTAAACAAAACAATATATCATTGGTCGTTATCTGATTTTCATATAAGGAACATATCAAAAACAATGATCGGTATTTCCCATATAGGGAAAGCGATTGCGATTTTGTTATGTTTTGTGGTGTGTTTTGATTGCATATCTTCAGAGAGTGCATGATGGTTACAGTATTTAATAAAGTTTTAAATACTGTAACATTTGTTTTACATTTTATTCAAGCCCTGACCAACATAGGGAATGCTAACATTCTCTCAAGCACAACAAGTAGAATAGGTTCATTAGCACCCAGGATTTCAGCAAGTTCAACAACACGACTAACTACGTCACCTTCTGCCAAGTTCGAAGCCACATCAGAAATGTTAGCGAGCACTGATGCTGTACATGCAATTGCGACAGATTCTTCTAAAACAACGTCTGTCAGTTTTACTACTGTTCCATCAGCCGCTGTACTTACAACAGAGCGGTCTTTACAGACCTCCGTCGTCTCTGGAACGATTAAAGAAACCCAGTCCACAACATCACTAGCAACGAATGAAACTAGTACGATAAGTATAATGTTGTTTGTGAGAACAATTGGATGATGATGAGAATATACTTAAATCGTAAATTCTCACCCGTTAATTGATATTTATCAATTAACTTTAATTGGTGTTCAAGAATGTTTGAGTACTAGTAACCACGTGTTCTGTCTGCAGCTGGGTGTTCAATGCTTAATAGATGAAGACTCATTTTCTTATGTTACTATAGAACTCACGCGTGTGTATTTGCAACTGTTACCTTCACTTCAAATAGTGCAGTTTATTCACATGTCTTCATTTTCAGCAACTGAAATACCTGGCGCAGCATTTATTCATGGTGGATTATACGGAAAAGGTTGCTTATCTATGCTAAAACCGCAGATTTACGCAGCCGGAGGACTTGCTATTGCCCTCTTAGTGTTGGACGTCCTCGCCCTTATGTTTGCTGGCTGTCTAATCGCTGCAAACAAAGATGGTTACATCGGGATAGCGTAACAAGAGTTAAAAATGTGTTTTGTTTCTTTCATTTGCATTCCGTTCATGAATATTGGAGGATATACTTTCATTTACCCGGATACGTATCAAATACGCAGAACAGCTGTTACCTTTTAATAGTCCGCATAAACTCTTGCACTAATTATCATTCAAGTTGATTGCGTTTTGGAGAATAAAAAAGCGGCAGTTATGCTGTATTGCAACTGGTGGATTGCCGCTAAAATTGTGTATCACTGAAGAGATATTTTGTATCCCCTGTCCAAGAAAAATGAGAAATGAAAAGTGACACTACAGTAGTAGTTGAAGATGATTTATATACGGGGTGCCGAGGTCACCGGAAAAAGTGGCTTTCACGCGATATACAATCGCGCTCTGCAATACAGTAGTACAGTAATTATGATTATCCTCAGGACTGAATCAACCATTAAGCAATACAAGAAATGACAGAGATAAGCTAAGGTATAACAGAAATTTTTTTTTTCTGGACTCACAATGGATCATATGGTGCTAAACTGCTAAATGGTGATGTTTCCAGTTGAAGTAAAAATTTATTCATTTCGACTACAGCAATATATGTCATTCAATGTTAGCTGGATATACACGAGGAAGGATAGCGTATTTCTAACCCTGCATGCGTACCATTGAGTAGTGAGAATTGAGAAGCTTCTCGTCTATTCTTCTCGTGCTATTTCATTCTAGTGAGCTGCTTCTGGCGTGCGTTTTGATGTAATGTTGCGGGTCTCAGACTTAACAGAACTTAGGAAGAACTGGTATGTAGTACCAGAACAGTCGTTATTTACTGCGACATGAACAGACATAACAGGTTAGCAGCTAAGGTATAGCAGAAGGGAAAAAACAGTTATAGGTAAATATCCGAATTCGTGATTTCATAATACAGTCGACACCGCTTAATACATC
>QRAM01000197.1:21682-37154 GCA_013436055.1 Halocynthia roretzi | reverse complement strand
AGCGGTGGTTGTATTAACCGATGTCTACATATCAGTGTAGTTGTGATATACTATATTCTACGCCAGTACAATCCTTACGGTACGATCATTATCAAATTTAGCCCAAGTCTAAGACTGTTCAAGCCCAGACAGTTTGATTGTTCATAATCGGCTATTGTGACGGAGGATATTGTCGTCCAGCGGAATAAGGAATTTTCTGGAATAGTCTTGGGTAGACTCAATAGCCTTGTTAATTGAATTTCTGTTCTGATATCACATGTGCGTTGCCTGCGGAATTAAGCAGTATGTCCGATGTAATCTTAAGTTTGCTTGATAGACTTGTCAGTCATATTTGTTTTTTGTTCTCATCATAATTAAGCTCGTGCAGTTCTAGCTGTAAGACACTCAACGTAGGTACACGGGACAGTCAAGCTTCAATCATTTCGCAACAACATTTCGCAACAACAACTCGCAGTCCCTACAGCTATTGTTTCGCCACAGTAAAGCCAGTATTTTTGTTCATTATAGGCCATATATTTCGTTCATAGGCCATTATTTGTACACAGAAAAAAACAATTTGTTTTCATGGGGAATCGAAGTGGATTAAGCGGTGGCTGGATGTATTAAGCGGGGTTTATATAATGGGGAATGAATAGGAAAATTCCGTTCCAGGCAATTTGGATGCATTAAGCGGTTGGTTGTATTAACCGGTGGCGACTATACAGTGATACCAAAACGTTTAAAACCGAGGAATTTGTGTATTATTGTTCGACGTGTTATTCTGGGCGCTAGGAGGCGGCATTACCGAGGCGTGCCCGAGCCCGGCACAATTTTTTTTGAAAAAAATATCGCCGGCATTACCTAAGTCGAGATACTTAACAACACTATATAAACGGTCACGCTTAGTTTAACTCTGATCAGTAATGCCATATGAACTCGTCAGCGCAGACCATGTCATTCATGAGGATAGTTTTACAATTCTTAGAATTGTACTTGTGTACTAGTAAGCGGTAGGTCTTGAGATCGGTCGCATTCGCTTTTATATTGAATAGTGTTTTTGGTGCGTCGTTGGTTTTGTTCTGATGGCGATATTTCTTGTTATATAAATCCCAGTAAGTCAGGCTGAATCTGTCTTCTGAGTTTTTGTCTGTCTGCCTTCAGATCTTTCTTGTCGAGTAGCAGTAGTGAAGTGAAAGGGCGAAGGAAATATAATAACTTTAAATTGAGAAGTTTATTATTGATACCATTATTCATTTAGTTTAAATGATGGGGTCATATGGATCAAGAAAGCCATGAAGTAAAAGTATTCGTATTAATAATTATTTCTAACCCTGCACATATCATTCACAAGATGGAATATTCGCTTCGAAAACATCAATGGTGTAGACCCACGTGCGATTTTGTTCGAGCGATAGGTTGTATCTGTGCTATTTGGAGTTCGTAGGTCTTTGAATAGACGACTAGTTCTGTTGAATTATCGTTTCTAATGATACGCGAATACTCAGTCGTGTTTCCTTCTACGATTAATCATACATAAATATATGACTTTGCAGGAAGTTTCTATGCCAGAGCAAGCATACTACTATTCCGTTATTACAAATATTTCAGTTCCACTCTATTATTGATGTTGTGCTTCGTTTACTATCGTGCTAGTCGCGAAGGCATTGTATGTGCAGAGGTTGAGATAAGATTTCTTGAAACAGAGTTTAAGTTTTTGTATGCTTAATGCTGTTTTGTTTAATTACTATTTGATAACTAATGATAAATTTCTGACAACAGATTATTTGTAGCATGAAATAAATAATAATAATGAGTTCAGTTCCAACAAGTACAGTTAGCGTAACTGACACTGCGACATGGAATGGAACACATGGTCCTGCGACCAAAAGCTACATCAGACTGAATGCTGTCGATATTGCTACCGTAGTAATTTATTTCGTGTTTGTCATGGCCGTTGGATTTTTCGTAAGATTATTTTACGGTTTTTCGAAATCATTAGATAATGTATTAACCCTATACATATATATAATATATATGAACAAGACTAGTACCACAGGCTGTTATTTATACTTTTGTTCAATGCAAAGATGAGGTTTAAGTTAATGTGCTACGGTTTATAGGCGATGTGCAGATCCAATAGAGGAACAGTCTCCGGGTACTTTCTTGCTGGGCGATCGATGATTTGGCCTATGGTGAGTTTTGTTGTAGCTTTATCTAATACCAGTCACTCTTCACTTAACGACAAGGTTCCGTTTCAACAACCTGGTCATAAAATACGATATTTAGATATTATTTTAATGTCCATGAGAGTGTAAAAGTTACCAAGTATCAATTGTATATTAAATTAATTATCTGAATAAAGAAATGCGTAAATGTCTAATGGGAATACTATCTAACAGTCGTAAGTGTGAGGAGCGGTCGTAGTTTGCCTCTCGTGATAATGGCCGTAAGTGTGTGCAGACGTTTAGCGAAATGGTCGTTAAGTAAGGAGGGCCTATTACTGTAATTTCGATTAAAATCGTATACTAATGTACTCCTTGGAAGGTTGGTGCATCTCTTTTCGTAAGCAACATCGGAAGCGAACATTTTATTGGATTAGCTGGATCTGGAGCAGCGGTAGGACTTGGAGTAGCTGCTTGGGAGATAAATGTAAGAGATTCATTATAAGGATCAAGGATTACCGTACTTTCGGATGGATAACCCGCGGGTTGTACATGGTTTTACATGAAAAATAATCAAGGGTGCGAGTTATCCTACGAAGCGGGTAATACATGATTTTTTCACAAGATCGCATGCCAATTGCCAACCATGTTGCCAACAGTTGAAATCGCCTATTTTTAGCAAGATGATACGAGTTATATTCCAAGTGAGATGTTAAATAATGTGATGACACGACATTCCGATCCCGGACGTACATTATCCTTCACACGGCCGCGGTTGCGCACTAACCCTTTGGCCAACGAAAGAACGGAAAAGAAACCGTTCGCCCACCTACTACTAATTACGCGTACAGCACGTACTCGAACTAGATTTCCCTGCGAGTTATACATCGGAGCGGGTTATCAAATAATAATGAAACGAAAAGGGTTGATTTTGCAAGGGTGCAGATTATACACAGTAAGGGTGATTCACTCGAAAGTACGGTACTCGAGCATATTGTAGATCATATATCACTTATATAACGTATTGCTGTTTTAACAGGCGCTGATGATTCTACAGATGCTGGGATTTCTATTCGTTCCAGTTTACATTGCTGGTGGTGTAAGTAAATTTGGAATATTGCAGGGGTGGCCAATATTCTCGGCTGCGATCATTTATGATGTTTCTAAATGAATGGTAATCTATCACAAAAATTGAACTCTATGCAGATACGCAATATACTTTTTTTTGTCGGAACGGCGTTAAAATAATTCGTTGTCTGCCGCTTGTTGGAAATTTTACAATTTTCAAATTAAAAAAAAAATAATATATATATATTAATGAACCCTAGTATTGGTGCGATCGAAGTGTTGGCCATCCCTAGTATATAGTATACGCTAATGTAATTTATCACCGCGATGAAATGGATCTTTTGTTGAGTTCCTACCAATATTTTTTTGGAAAATTGCTTTAGCTTTCTTTCAGCATTGCATAACAGACATAGATTAAATAGCGTATTCACTTTTTGTTTGCTGATAGTTTTCCGGGTAGTCTTTTGTATTTCATGCCATGCCAGTTTAACACAGAACCACTTATCAGACTGATGATCATCCAAACCAACATATATTACCATTTTAAATGCTATTTCTGTTGCAACAATTTTAAATAGCGTTATAAAAATAATGTGATTTTTGTTTTCGTTTCAGAGTAAGAATACTTACGGTTTCTGATCTGTGATTATTTTCATGCTCTTGGCCCAGTTGCATGAAGAATTACTAATTGTTCCCGCTCCTTCAAACGAGTGTGAACGTAATCTAGTACGGTAACACAATAGTTGTAGTTATTTACATAAGGAAAGTGTTTCAATATAATTCAGTTTAGTAAACCAAGCATCCGATCAACCTTATATACATGTGGCCTAGATATGAATGTTGTCTGGTATCCATAGCCCTGTTGAATGTTATTCACTTTTCGTTCCTAGGATTAGTCGATAGGTGATAGTCATTAAACGCTTGTTGCCCACCGCCAACCTTGTAAACTGCTAGGAGCTTAAACTCCAAGTGCAGCTTAGAAACAAAGACTAGAGCCGCTGAAGCCCAATTACTATTTCTTGAATTAGTCTCTAGGGATCCTCAGCAGAGGTTTATTTTTGGCTTAGACATGTTTCCATGGTCTGTTGATACATGTCGTAATTGGCGAAGATAAAATCAAACACACAAGATCATCTGTGATTGGAAGTTGCTCTCAAGGTGCGAAACCAATTCACCTTTCCGTTATAGCGAAGTGTGGAACAGAGTGTCGAAACCTTTACTACGTTAGCTTCGTTCAAGTTCGATTCTTGAATACTTCACTCGACATGTATTATTTTCGATATTTAGTTTAGTTTTATATACATGTTCAAGGCAAACAAATACTTCTGCGGCAGTAGTGTATTTAACGATTCCAATGAATATATAACTGCCTATAATTATGCGGTCATAGAGTGGCATTAATATATCAATTCTGATGAATTTTCCTTACCTCTTACGTTATTAGGTTGTTACCATGCCGGAATATCTGTCTAAACGTTTTGGAGGACGCCGCCTTCGAGTCGTGATAGCAGTCTTATCGCTCCTGCTGTACATATTCACCAAAGTATCTGTACGTTTTTCCAATATTGTGTTTTCAACCACATTTTTTGATGATGGCACGGTCTTTTGATTCTATGTATTCTATCACGTACAGGTAAACTTGTACGCTGGAGGTCTATTTATTCAGCAGTCGTTGGGATGGGATATCTATCTTTCCATGATCGGTTTGATTTTAGTCACAGCGCTCCTCACGATTACCGGAGGATTAGCCGCCGTTATTTACACCGACACACTGCAAGCAGTACTCATGGTTGGCGGGGCAACAGCACTGACAATTCTAGGTGTGCAATACAGCGTATGCAAATATTTTAACTCTATGGCAAATATTGATCGATCACTGCAAACATAATTCTATTGATGTTGGTATATTAGAATGTTTACATCTAGTGTGAGTAAACAGTGTCAATTGAATGAATCCTATTTTTAATGTAGGCTTCCTTCGTGTTGGTGGCTATGAGGGAATGAAAGAAAAATACATGAATGCAATACCCGATACCACGTTAAATGGACAAACACCGTCGTGTAAGTTTGGATTCCTAAATAGCATTTCATTATTTTATTGTGGTCTTCATATTTATCTAACCACTTAAATTCTTAAAACCTGGTTTTAAAAGCCTGCGGTATACCTTACAACGATTCTTTTATCATGCTTCGCGAGCCAACAGACGAAAACATGCCATGGATTGGATTCCTCATTGGTCAAACACCTGCTTCAATTTGGTATTGGTGCACAGATCAGGTTTGATTTACTAACGTAATTAGGCTGTTAACAAGGGCATTATTTGTTTTAGAGTCCTATTTTCAACTTTGAAATCAAGTTTCTCATGCTCAACATGTTTTTTCTATGCGCTCCCAGCAATGGGCAAAAACTGCACCACTGAAATTGGCTATAGTCGATTGCTCATAATGTACAATTTCTCTTCAGGTCATAGTTCAACGTGCTCTTGCTTCTAAGAGTTTGTCTCATGCACAGGGAGCAACCCTTATGGCCGGTTTCATCAAGATTCTTCCCATGTTCATTATGGTCATGCCTGGAATGATTAGCAGAATATTATACACAAGTAAGCGTTTATATCGTATCTACCAGCTACTACAAGTTTGAACTTCGATCCTAATAGTGCAAATATAGGAAAGCCTGTATACACTATCACACACTTGAGCTTTGCTCAATAAACAATCGGGATATTTACAGTGTATTGGCCTCGAAGCGAACCTGTTCGGAATAATCGCGCCACATACCCATTTTTGCTAATATATGTCAATTGACGTTCAATCTACTATTTGGTAAATACAACTACAGTATTCAATACTGTCCGTTAACATCCGCAACGACTTCCGGTGTAACGCATACAGAGACCCAGTGCTTGCTATATTTTATACAGCGTAATGAGGTTAGTTGTTTAAACTTTGTTCCGAAATTTGATCGTTATTAAATGATTTAATTACCCGTTCCGACGTGGCGCATTTTGCAAAGTGTCCCGGCACATCTGCTTTCGTGATTACAGTGGATCCTCATAATGAGCAACTTATAAGACGAGTAACTCGTTATANGCAATCGTCATACACAATGGCAAGGTAAAGGGAGTCAATAAATAGCGTTTCTAGCTGACTCATCGATTTGCAAGAAAGAGAGAGAAAAGGAATAAAGAGGACATGCTCAATTTACCGCGCTTTACTCACTAAGCGCAGTCTGCACTCGTTTGATTCACGTGTTTATTTCGTAGCGGTATCGTCCTGAGCGTTTTGTGCTAGTGAATATCTCGTGTTTCGTGCATATTTTAGATTGATTTTGTGTTGAACATGGGTCCAAAAAAAGTAAGTACTGAGGATAGTAGTGGTAAGAAGAAAAAGCTTATCACAATAGAAGTGAAGAGTGCAATAACAGAAAAACATAAGAAAGGAGTGCGTGCAGTGGACTGGGCACAGGACTACTGTTGCGGTTCAAATTTCAACTCCCTATAATACAACCGAACGGCATCGACGATCTGCACGATCATTTCTTGTATAATCTCTTATGTTTTTATTACATGTACACATATGTATTGTTATTTTAATTTAACTGTACGTTTCTGTTTAAAAATACCTTAACAAAGGCATTTTGCTGGATTTTTGGAGCCTGGAACGGATTAATTAGTTTTCCATTAATTTCAATGGAAAAACGCGTTTTGTGATACGAGTGAATCGTTATACGAGCCTGGTCGTGGAACGAATTAAACTCGTACTATGAGGACCCACTGGACAGCGTACTAAATTATTCTGTTATAGTCCTTCTAATCGCTGAGTTATTATATACCTTTTTAACGAGACACGCGTGGTGCTATTTCATGGTTGTTACACAGACTGAGTTTCTCTCATGGTTAAAATCATCAAGTNAATAAACAATCGGGATATTTACAGTGTATTGGCCTCGAAGCGAACCTGTTCGGAATAATCGCGCCACATACCCATTTTTGCTAATATATGTCAATTGACGTTCAATCTACTATTTGGTAAATACAACTACAGTATTCAATACTGTCCGTTAACATCCGCAACGACTTCCGGTGTAACGCATACAGAGACCCAGTGCTTGCTATATTTTATACAGCGTAATGAGGTTAGTTGTTTAAACTTTGTTCCGAAATTTGATCGTTATTAAATGATTTAATTACCCGTTCCGACGTGGCGCATTTTGCAAAGTGTCCCGGCACATCTGCTTTCGTGATTACAGTGGATCCTCATACTATGAGCAACTTATAAGACGAGTAACTCGTTATACGAGCAGCCATTTGTGAATATTCCTGTTTCATACGACGATTACAGATTCACACTACGAGCGATCATCATACACAATGGCAAGGTAAAGGGAGTCAATAAATAGCGTTTCTAGCTGACTCATCGATTTGTAAGGAAGAGAGAGAAAAGAAAGAGCACATGCTCAATTTACCGCGCTTTACTCACCAAGCGCAGTCTGCACTCGTTTGATTCACATGTTTATTTCGTAGCCGTATCGTCCCGAGCGTTTTGTGCTGGTGAATATCTCGTGTTTCGTGCATATTTTAGATTGATTTTGTGTTGAACATGGGTCCAAAAAAAGTAAGTACTAAAGATAGTAGTGGTAAGAAGAAAAAGCTTATCACAATAGAAGTGAAGAGTGTAATAATAGAAAAACATAAGAAAGGAGTGCGTGTAGTGGACTTGGCACAGCAATACTGTTGCAGTTCAACTTTCAACTCCCTATAATACAACCGAACGACGTCGACCATCTGCACGATCATTTCTTGTATAATCTCTTATGTTTTTATTATATGTATACATATGTATTGTTATTTTAATTTAACTGTACGTTTCTGTTTAAAAATACCTTAACAAAGGCATTTTGCAGGATTTTTGGAGCCTGGAACGGATTAATTAGTTTTCCATTAATTTCAATGGAAAAACGCGTTTTGTAATACGAGTGAATCGTTATACGAGCCTGGTCGTGGAACGAATTAAACTCGTACTATGAGGATCCACTGTAAATTGTAACAAAAGAAATTGATAGCCATAAACCATGTTACTTAGGAAATTTTTATAGATGGTGGAACACCCGCGGCACACAACACTAATGTGCAGTACTAGAGATGCCGAATGCTAGGTATTTTGATATTTAAATAGACAGTATTCGTATGCGACTTAATAACGAATAAATTGTGTTATCGAGGAATGTGACCTTTGTACTAAATCGGGTGGGTAATTTTTTTTCCCATGGGGCCACATAAGGAACAAATATTGTGAAGAGCCGGCCAATAGCCTGTACTCATTTCTGTATAACATTATTTTATTTTTTGTAAAAAGCGGTAAATTGCATTGTTTTAACAAGCTGTTACTAGTAAGAGTAAATGTTATGACTATTAAACAATGAAAAAGGGAGATTGCCTTACAAGAAATGTCTAATTGCCTGAGCATATTATTTTCTGCAAAAGAACTGAAGAAGTATCAAATGTTCATCACACATGTTAATCAAATGTTCTACACAACTTAGAATTCACCACAGTGAAGTATTGAGAGGTATAATTCGGTATTTAGAAGCTCACACTCCTACAAATATTGTGAAGTGACCAGGTGAATTTTCATAGTCCTGATATTTATGACTAGAGAGTAATTTGGTGAATACGACATACAGTTGAACCTCGATTCAACGGACACCGATGCAACGGATTCCGGATCCAACGGACAAAATCTGCTAGAGTAAATATTGGTCAGAATGTTTAAAACTCCCGGGTGAAGCGAATCGAGACCGTTAATTGAGTAAGCACCCCCTTGGCAGCGTGCATGTGTTGTTTACAAGCGTACAAGCATCGGTTTGCCTGTTGTTGAGTGCTACATATCTCTTGTTATAGTGGTATTTTGCAGTGTCGCATTATTTGTTTGGTCCCATGTTTTCCACATTGTTACTATGACACATATAGATTAAACAAGTGAGAGAAGAAAGCGTGTGAATCTGAGCATTGGTGATAAATTGGAACCTTAGTTCTCTATTTTGTGTTCATTTTCGTACCTCCCGAAAAATTTCGTTGCTGCAAAGGACAAACAGCTTTAACGGACGACTGCTCCCCCCTATTAGTCCGTTGGATCGAGGTTCAACTGTACTTGAAGGATAACTTGGAGATGTTGTTCATACTATATTTATCTTCAGCCCCTCCCATAGTACATATCAGCTTTTTTATAAATTTATGAAGGGATTAACGCATTTTCAGAGCATCAACCGACAGTTCTGACATGGAGATGTTCTTTAACTTACTTCCCATAAGAATAATGCAAAAGCGTATGCTATTTTTCACATGACGTCATCTGTTTGCAGACGAAGTAGCGTGTGTCGATCCCAAGATATGTTACGAGGTTTGTGGAAGTGAAGATGGTTGCAGCAACATTGCATTTCCCAGACTTGTTCTTGGTGTGATGCCGGACGGTAGGATATTTCTTTCTCTTTTATACATTCTTACCGTTTTTTGCAATAAAACAAGTCTGCACCCTAAACTGTATCTGCAATATCGTATTTAATGTCATTCAATGGGGGGGTATTTTCACCTTGAATTATGTGTTTTTCTGGTTTGGGAACGATATATTCCCGTTTTTATTATTCCAATGGGGAAGATTTATTCGGACTTCGAACAATTCAAAGTTCGAAGGCCTCTTTGCAACCAATTAAGTACCAGGCACCACTTTACTTGAATGTAACTTTCCATAACTAATTATCCAGGTGCTCGTGGACTGATGATGTCTGTGATGATTGCAGCCCTTATGAGTGATCTTGACTCCATCTTCAACAGGTTTAATCGTAATTTGATTTTGAAGGGTTGGTTTATCGTAAATAATTGCTCTTTATTTCGAAACAGTGCGAGTACCATCTTCACCATTGACATTTGGAAGCGCGTTATCCGTACAAAAGCCAGCGTGAGAGAATTGATGATAGTGGGACGAGTTTGGGTGGTGGTAATGGTCGGATTAAGCATTGGCTGGGTAGTAATCGTTTTCTAACTTGCTGTTATTACTCTTCTATTCATTGAAATAATATGTCAGCTAACAATTGAACGTTTATTATTTTTCGTTATTCGAAATAGTAATCAAAGAAGTACAAGTACATGCTCATGATCGTTCTTACTCCTGTTTTAGGTTCCCTTGATGCTAGCCTTACAAGGTGGTCAGCTATTCTTATCGATCCAGGAAGTAAGTGGTTATTTGGCGCCACCCATCGCTGGCGTTTTTATTGTTGCTGTGTTCTGGCCTCGTTGCAACGAAAAGGTATTCTAGTATTTGCTAATTGACCAACCGTTTTTCTAGATTTATTCTATTCTACGCTGCCATTTATCCAGTTGAATCAATTTAGTTGTTGATATGTACAGTTAAATTGTAAATTTGTTGAACGTCTTGCTTTCACTGTGTTCGCTCAATATCCACACGATTTTTGACCAAATTTAAGGGGGCAACTGCACCTACACCTATGAATGACTCTTCGTACTAATACCAAGATGTCATAAAAATTAAAAGTTCTGCCATCTGAGCCTTCTGCATTGCATATGTATGCATCTTTACAACATATCTTAACAATGCTCGGTTAACGAAAATATTTCGCAGTAACCAAAGTGATTTTAAACTAAGCTTGAACAAAACGAAACTATATATACATGTTTATTTTATCAATATGTATTTAGTGTTATCAATATCAATATGTTTTTCATAATTTAAGATAAGCACTTTCATATTACCACTAACATTCATATTTTATAGGGCGCTTTTTGGGGATTGCTAAGTGGAATCAGTATCGGTATGTTGCGAATGATTATAGTTTTCGTCTATCAAGGTCAAGCTGGATCCTGTTTAAAACCAGATCTAAGGTAAGTAAAGACATTGTTGAATACCAGCGGTGCAAATCTGGCGTATTCATTTAAGGATATGATATATTTACAGGCCAGAGTGGTATCAAACTGTGATCGGCAACGTACATTTCATGTACTTCGCTTTCATACTTTTCGCTATTACGATCCTCATTGCGATAATTGTTAGCATGCTTACCGAGAAACCTCCAAATACTCAGGCAAGTGTAACAGAATCCGTTACTGTATACAAAAATGTGAATGATTGGGTGTTTGGTGAAATAAAACGTTGGAAGAATGAATCAAAACTGTAGAAATACGCTTACGTCTTGTCTGAAGAACAGCAATTCACTGTTTAAGGTCACATGTCTATTTTATGAATATCAAAATAAAGCTCAATTGTACTGTATTGTACAAGCAAAATTGTCATTTCACGCATAGTTACCATAACCTGATTGCGATCACCATTGTCGCTTGATATAGAGATGAACCTACAACAGGTCTGAAGGCAGACCCAGAGTTGGCTTTTAATCTCTCGACATTGTACATTGGGAGTTTTGTAGATGGTATCACTTTTTTCACTTATGTGATGATGATGGACCCGAAACGAGACTTTTACGAGAACCTAAAAGGATGCTATAACGTAGTTATCGTCAAGGGATCAGATTGTTATGGGAAAACTCTAATTCTCGTACCACTGCATTGCGCCAAGACCATATCGAGATATTAGTAATATAACCATCATATGGTTTATATAATTTTCGTGGCTAGAATTAGATTTTTGTATAAAATGAGCCGTTATTCAATTGTAATACAACTCCAGTTTTAGAAGAAGCTACACTGAAGCCCATAGTTCTCCATCTTTTACGTTTTTTATACATTATTACATTATATTTAAATACTACAGATTGCTCGAGTAACTTGGTGGACAAGGCACTGGACGAGACCCAGGATGGAGTTCGAGGACGAACTTGAAGAAATGGACACTCTGAAAAACGATGAAAATGGAGGTGCGTATACTGTAGTTTCAGCGTGTAGACGTCTGATAATAGTCATCACTATCTTTGCTTTGTTACAAGTAAAAAACATCAATAGAATACGTCCGACTAGGTCTCGTATTTGTTTCATGACTTAGAATAAACTGAGACAAATTCAGTTGAAGTAGTCCCTCGTATCGTGGGGGATAAGTTCGAGGACCTACTGCGAAAAGTAGCAAGCCCCCTATATAACATGATTCTCGTGTACGTTACGTACATATGGTAATGTTTATTAGCTAAGTTTTGTACAATAAGACATTGTAATGAAATATAATTTAGTAAACAATATCCACGCCTGCATTGTATCCGATGATATATATAACAACTGAGTTGACTCTAAGCTAAGGTGTTGTGTCTTGCTGAAGGACATGAGGTTGGCTCTGGAGGTGTTCGAACCCGCAATTTCTCGGTACGAGAGTCTTCGATTGAGCCACTCTTCCTTCCCTCTTAGTAATACAGCCGTAACGAATGCGAACAGCTTGTTATAGCTGTTAGTTGGTGTGATTGCACAACTCGAGTAATTTTGTACACTGCATCGCCAAACACGTCTCTGAGTCAGCTCGTTTTCTCTTCATTGTTCATTCGTGTGGGTCGTATGGAATCGCTTGCTGCGCCGTTCGGAAAATACAGATAGTTGATTTTTCCCGTTTTGCGATTAACTAAAACCGCAGATACAGCTGGACTACTGGAAATTGTTACTCATTGCCATACTTGGTATTTTACAGAAATGGAAGACGAGAACAGCAAAAGCATTTTCCGTAAAGGATATGACTGGTTCTGTGGCTATAGCGACAACACACTCGAACCCCTCAACTTAAAGGAGAAGAAGAAACAAATTCTGAAGATTACAAGCATCAAGCAGGATCGGAGAGCTGTTATATTACTACGGTCGCTTCTCATTGTAGTTTTGTCCATTGGTATATTCATATATGTGTTTTTTTCCGTATAACTTAGTAGAAAATGAAGCATACATTTTTAGCCAGACCAAGATCAATATCTATTGTCATATTGCGATTTTGTCCTGTGGAGCTATCACTGTTTGACATACACTACAACAATATATTGAGATATCACACGTACTTAATCCCACTTGTTAGTAAATTCTTTGCTATTGGAAGCAGTAAATTCTTTGCTATTGGAAGCATGGCGGTCCTAAGACCTTCTCATCCTCACTTTTTCACAACAAATTTAGGAAGCAGTCCAGCCTATGTTTTCCATTTGATCAGTTGCTCAGTGTGCGGCGATTTTATGAACGCATCTCTTGCATAAAATCATTCATGTTTTCATTCGAAAAGGAATTTATCACTAGTTACTGATTAATTGAACATTTCTTTATGTAAATCTCCAGCGTTTTCACTTGCCTAGAGGGGTCTCATTCTTGCCGTTTCATAATCCATTGACTACACGACTCTAGCTAACTCATTATTCCAAAACAACTAATATTAATTTCACACACTGGATGATTCCGTGTGTGGGCGAGAAATGAAGGTTATATACTTTTTTCAAAGTGGAGTGTATGTAAAAGGTATGACCATGGTAAAGACTATGGTATGACGACAAGGTTGACGACGACCCCGATTGTTCGTTCGGATGGAAATTAGTTGACGAATTCGTTCCAGTAAAAGGAGCCCATTCATATTCCTCTTCCGCACCAAAGTTCGATAAATTAGTATTTATGCAGCGTTTTCTGGGATTCTTTCAACATCCGCAACAACATGAAGAATTCTGAAACCCCCCGCAATGGAGGTACTGGAAAAACTCCATCGCTTTCGGTGTCGGTAGAAGAATCAGAATCCGGTGTAGTTGGTCATCGCTGTTCCACATTATTCAGCAATATCATGCTCGTGGTTTTTCTAAAAAAAATTGAGATATTTTTTAAGCAAGTATTTTTGAAACATAATACTTTTAGCTTGGTGGAATTCTGTCGTTCGTTACGAACACCTAAAGAATTTGATCCAAGCTAACCCAGGTGGTATGACGGACGCAAACGGAATGAGAGACAGCGTCACCTGGCGATTAACTATTACAAGCTCCGTAACTTCATTTCTGAGATTCAGAATATTTGGTCATGATTAGTTACAATGTTTTAAACTGGAGAAAATTCTCGACGATGAAATCTTTACCATGGTAAATATGTCATAAAGGAAACAACAATAAGCAATGTAAGGAGACTCGAGAATATTCTGTATTAGGTTCTTGAAGGTGTAAAGTTGGAATAATTCGAGTACCCCGCGGGTTAATGCGGATTTTGAAACTTTTGCGGCATTCCCACACATCCGTATTTTTTTTTGCAAAATTGTTACAAAGCTATTTTAGAATTAATCTGCAGAGCTTTCCAAACTTTTCCAATTGGTGACACACTTTTTAAACATACATAATTTTGCGACACAGCAATTCAGTGTTATTGGCAAACCAGAGGTTAATTCAATCCCTTATCACACTACGCTCTTGAACACACTCTGGAGTGCCATTTGTTAGTGTCGGGAGGCGGTGCTTCGTCAGTGGCACTCATGGTCAAATGAGGACTGCGATCAGACTACAGTTTTCTCTAAAACGTTTTACGATAGTCTTTACCATAGCCTAAATGAGAGAATCGTATAAACTTCCAGACCAGGTATTTAAAGACTATGGTTTTACTCAGCAGTGTTGGGCGGAAGACAGTGAATCTAAGTATAATCTGAACTTAGATTCGCATCTTATGTAGTCGATGGGCTTCTGCAATGCTTCACACAAAACTTACAAAACTATTTCCATGCAATTATTCACGAATAAACCACGAATTGAAACGAACAACTGTATATAGAGCAGGGGAGATTAAACTTTTTGGGCTGCGCCCCCCCTTACAATTTTGAAACAAATTCACGCCCCTGTGACATGGACAGCACCTCCCCGCGGGTTGCACAAATTCGGTTTGCGGGCTGCACTTGGCTCGCGGGCAGCCGGTTGCACACCTCTGGACTAGATAGCACTGATCTACAAGAAAATCTTACAAAATAAACTAACAACTGTTTCTATGTAATTCGGGTGCGCTGATTCCAAATCTGGTGTCAGATTTTTTCCTTTACGTCTAGATTTTGAGATATATGCGCTTTTTATCATTTTTGTAGACTTTTTTTACTAATAAAAAAAATAATTTATTTTTTGTCTTCTCCCTTACACTTCAAAATGTTAGTTGTTATTAGCTATATTTGGTTCGCTGATTTCAAATCTGGTGTTAGATTTTCTCCAGTACGTCGCGTTTTTGATTTATCAACATGCATGTATTAGACACATGGTAAATGTTGTAAATTGGCATGGTAAATACATGCAGGTTGATAAATCAAAAACGCAAGGTACTGGAAAAAATCTGACA
>QRAM01000197.1:0-21477 GCA_013436055.1 Halocynthia roretzi | reverse complement strand
AAGCAATGTAAGGAGACTCGAGAATATTCTGTATTAGGTTCTTGAAGGTGTAAAGTTGGAATAATTCGAGTACCCCGCGGGTTAATGCGGATTTTGAAACTTTTGCGGCATTCCCACACATCCGTATTTTTTTTTGCAAAATTGTTACAAAGCTATTTTAGAATTAATCTGCAGAGCTTTCCAAACTTTTCCAATTGGTGACACACTTTTTAAACATACATAATTTTGCGACACAGCAATTCAGTGTTATTGGCAAACCAGAGGTTAATTCAATCCCTTATCACACTACGCTCTTGAACACACTCTGGAGTGCCATTTGTTAGTGTCGGGAGGCGGTGCTTTGTCAGTGGCACTCATGGTCAAATGAGGACTGCGATCAGACTACAGTTTTCTCTAAAACGTTTTACCATAGTCTTTACCATAGCCTAAATGAGAGAATCGTATAAACTTCCAGACCAGGTATTTAAAAACTATGGTTTTACTCAGCAGTGTTGGGCGAAAGACAGTGAATCTAAGTATAATCTGAACTTAGATTCGCATCTTATGTTGTCGATGGGCTTCTGCAATGCTTCACACAAAACTTACAAAACTATTTCCATGCAATTATTCACGAATAAACCACGAATTGAAACGAACAACTGTATATAGAGCAGGGGAGATTAAACTTTTTGGGCTTCGCCCCCCCTTACAATTTTGAAAAAATTCACGCCTCCGTGACATGGACCGCACCTCCCCGCGGGTCGCACAAATTCGGTTTGCGTGCTGCACTTGGCTCGCGGGCAGCCGGTTGCACACCTCTGGACTAGATAATCAGTGTAGGACTTCCATTGATTATTAAATAATCAGTAAAATTTTTAATTTTTTTTAAAGCTTCTTTCCTTATTGGCATTCAACACCACCAGCAAATCCTATACGCCCATAAAAGGGGGGGTGCCCCCTAGTTTAAGAACCCCTGGTATAGAGAGTCTGCGAATTGACTATACTGACTATGGTTCCATGCAGGAGACAACCCTTGACCTTTATTTATTTATATTTTCATGAAATCTGTTATTGTTGCAATTCATGACTTGGAATATAGTCGTTGAAGTCACAGCAGTGCATTATGTCAGCGAATAGAGGAAGTGAGGCAAAGAAAGGCAGTCGAAATTCAAATTCATCTCTCGGTGCAAGAGCTAAAAGTTTTACTGGATTCTCAAGTGCTTTGGAAAGTGGTGAAGGCTCTGCCAAGTTGACCTCGAAGGTAAGAAAACGGTAATATCATATTTTGGTCATTTTCATGTATACGTTACCGAGACTACTTGCACACGCAGAATAAGAAAATATGTGTTACATGTTGGTAAATGTTAAGAACGCAGTTGTAACATAGTTGTGTCTTATTTTGAGCTGTTCCACGAGGGCCCGGTGGGTGAAATTTTCACAGAATCCCCAAACCGTGACCGCTGACAAAGCAAAATCAACGGACAGTGACCGACCATCCAACTACGCATTAAACACCAGTTTGGTAGACAGTCCCGTCACAATCACAGCGATGAGCCGGGTGGTTTCGTGCTTTTTCAATTATTGAAATTGCATAGCGATAACTCTCTAATGTATGCAATTACTATCCCCAACCCTAAACCTGACCATATCCCCAACCATATACCTAACCCTATTCTCAACTCTATACCTTACCCCATTTGTTAATGATTTGCATACTGGCAATTTTCTGTCCAAGCAATCGAAATTATCATTTGACGTTCAATTTCATTGCAAAATATCACTTTTATTATTAATTCAATTTTTATTCTTTAGTTTTTGCTAAATAATGATTTTTTTATATTCCTGAAAGTACCATTCTGCTTGTGCGATTCTTCTCGGTAACCTAAACACGAAAATTTCCCCCATTTTAACTACCCAAATTACTTTTCAAGGTATTCCTATGGACGAAATTCAGTGAAACTTGCACAGAATTCTTAAATCAATCAACCAAAATGATCGGCATAACGAAATCACTCGACTGTGACCGCAACATGAAAGTCCGTTTTAAGTCAATTACGCGATATTAAGACTTGTAAATCTGCATCACTTTTTGTAACTATATATATATATATATATATATATATATATATATGACTGAATATAAATAACACTCCAAACTAAAAATCATGATAAAAACCCACATGAAGTACAAATAAAACATAAGCTATCGAAATATAATTGGAAATAGGAAATATAAATATTACTAGGCCGTCATGAACTCATACTCCGCGCAAAATAGATTTTTTTGGTTCAAGTCATGGTTCTGTGATTTCGTGATGCCGATATTATTGGTTGGCTGGTTGGAGGATTCTATGTAAGTTTCATTTAGTTTCATACACGGGAACACCTTAAAAAGTAATTTGGGTAGCTAAACTAGGATATTACCAAAAATAATTGTTCTCTATTCTATTACCAAGTTACTTCACTGATTAAATGGTTTTACATAATCAGCAGCTAAAAGGCATATCAAACTCAATATATACTTTTCCAACGACAAGTGATGAGCCCTCGACTAGCACCGCAGTGTTTGAAAGACGGAAAGTGAAAATTGATCCTTCTGTGAGATATTACGATGATTTTAGTGAAAATAAAGACTACTACAGCCTTAGCAGCGGTCATGCAGTCCCTACAGGAAAACCAAGCAAAGCAAGTTCAGGTTGCAATTTATCACTTTCCTTTCAATGAACAGAACGCTTGGAGATTTTATATTTTGTTAGGGAGAACCGTTTATGAGTAAGATAAAGCTGATAATATAAAGTGGAGTACAAGTGTCCTTTGGACATGAGTTGAACTGAATAAATGAGTCAAATTCGGTATCGTAATTAAAACGGGTTTCGTATTCCACTAGGGTAAGTGCACTATCACGTGAATGTGCACTGTGCAATATCATGTGAATGTCATTTATGTAGAATTCCCTCAAGACAACATGTATGAGTCATGTTTAACAATTCTTCAGTGGTTATTCTTATAGTGGGCTATGGTCAAGAGTCTTTATCTGGCTGTTTCTGGCCTATGCGACTTATCCCAAGGGTCATGTATGGACACCATAGTCAATAGCCTACCCATAACTTGTATAGCTTGCAATATCATGCCAGTCATTGTAGTCATTTCAGAGACACCCTCTATCGAAGTCAATAAGGCATTCTACTAAAAAATGACAACTTATATGTAGTGCGTATGAGATATAATTCAAACCTTTGTCTCGTTTATACTCTTCGTTTATGATTAATTTGCTCACCACTAAAGAAAATAAGCTGGGTTATTTGTAAATACAAACAAATATAGCAATAGCAACCCTCAGAGTTCCTTCCGGGACTTATTGTGTTTTTTTCTTGTAGAGCACACTCAAAGGCTAACTGCATTCGGGGTCAGTTTATCAACTACTGTGAGTGACATTGTGTTTGTGTATCCATGTTTAGTACTCAGGAGACAATGTCAGGTAATTTTATTCTCTAGAGACTGGTATAGGACAGTTTTCAATAACCACAGATTTATACAATTTAGGTAAATAATATTGGGCGCAAGTATCACTACACTCCATTTACAATCATTGCGGTTGCTTTCAATTTACAGCGAAACCAGGTAGCTTTCTTTTCCGTGGCTTTGAATAACATGCGTTTATTAAAACTATTTATTCATTCCATTGTACTCATTTTATATTTATTGTTCATTAATTTTGTGATTTCTTATGAAGGGCTTCACTTGCCTTTGGAAAGGGATCAGCAGCCAGCTAATTGTAAATTCGATCACAATTGGAGTTGAGACTGCTGTAACTGAACTAAATACAAAATTTTACAAGAAAGATCATTACTCCAAATGGAAGGAGTTTGCAGGACAGGTCGCGTTGAAGGTTTTTACAACTGCAGTCACGATGCCATTCTATTCAGCACAACTAGTCGAAAGCATACAGGTTTTTATTCCAACTGTGTTTTTAGGGTTTGATTTGATGAGCCTGAATATTAGCTACAAGTACAGCATATCATATTTGGATTTAGTTTATAACAAAAACTACATAGTAATTATAAAGGGTATAGAATTCTCAAAACCTGGATACAATGTGACAATAGCAAAGCGACCCAGCCTAGCCAGGGTAAGCTTTTAACTGAAATACTCTCGGTATAAGTATATGTTAACAAAAATGATTGAATGATTTTCGGATTTCGGAATAGTTTTATCTTTGCATCCATGAAATGAGATAGCTCGGGGATAGGACCCAAATATTACTTATCTTTATATTGGTATTTTGGCATTTAAATACCTGCAACTGAAAACTGGAACATGGAAGATATAGGTTGTGTGGTTGTGTCAATGGCAAATTTTAATTGCTCATATCATGTAGCCAGTGAAAAATTTTATTTAGTTGCCTCTGGTTTGTCGATATTCTCTCAAGACTGATGAAAATATAAAATACAATTCACATTTATCAGCTATTCAACAATGAAAAAAGCCGGTTCTGTAAATATTATGTATAAAATAATTATTATTTTACTTCATTATACTTTTGAATTTACACTACATGCATAATGCTTGAATTTAATCATATTTGTTATGTTAAGAGTGAAGCCGCAACCGAATCTCCAGGAGTATTTCATTGCGTTACTGAAGGTTTCTCAAGACTACTAGGCTTAGCCGGTGTTCAAAGTAGACGATTGCTGCCGTTTCGTTACTTGCTTCTGCCGACTGTACTTCATTTCACATTGAGGTATCATTTCCATCCACATTAGTTTGCTAGATTCATTTGCGCAAAACTTTCTTGAAAATATTCTTGCCCGGTAGTTGCCCTTTGTCCAACATTTTATTCACCTGTGTTCCGAAAATAATATACGGAAAATTCCAGAAATCAACTCATAAGTTTTGAACTGTGTATATATATATATATAAATATTTTTAGATTGCTCTAATGTTCAATTAAGACACAAATGTATGTATGTTTTTTCTATCTTTTATCTCCATCGCAGATACATCTTAGTTTGCACCATACAGTATGGAATAATTGGGGTGTACCGACTTCATGCAAAATGGGAACACGATCGTATGGTCAAGAGGAACCCGTCTCGGTCAACTTACATGTCTATTCCTTCTTTAGATGATCCATTGCTGAATCAAGCGAACGTAAGCTTTTACAATTCTTTAATAGAATAGTAATTTTAACATTATGTCTCGTCACTTTGATGTTATGTGATCATCTTTCATTGGAATTTGTACTTTCTTTACACATCTTGCTCCTAGTTGAAGATGTAGGGAATTAATTTTGCAATATTATTTCGATTAGTGCTAGAATTTGATACTGCTTTGAAAAATATTAGTAAGGATAGATGAACCTCATTTTTGTTGTTAATGCTCTTGACTGTGCTATGGTGATGCAACACTAAACTCTATATACAAGAATAAAAATGTTGCCATTGATAATTGAGTCATAGTTTTTATTCCATTAGTAATTTATATCAATTCAAATTTGATTGACAGAGTCAATATGTGGAGTTGTTATCCAGCTTCATTGCCCAGTTGGTCACTGACGTATTTTTCTATCCTCTTGAATGTGTAATCCACAGACTACACGTCCAGGTATAATATTTTTCCAAAGATAATTAATTTAAATGAAACCTATGATAGATTTAATCTTGCTACTGATATATATATTTAGGGCACACGCTCAATCATCGATAACATGGATAGAGGTTCTGGTTTTCTTCCTGTGAGTTCTAGGTATGAAGGATTTTTTGATTGCTTGCATACAATTCGAACACAAGAAGGCACAGGAGGATTATACAGAGGTTTTGGTGGGCTCATACTGCAGCACTGCCTCAAGTTTGCTGTTCTTAAATTTTTAAAATTTGCGTTGGACGTTTCTCAGCACAAAAGTGCCATGCTGTGACTGTGAGCAAGATTATTTATTTTTAATTTATTATGTACTTGTACTGCCTGTTAGGTATACTGTTTAATCAATACACTTTTCTATCATATGGTAGAATAATTTTTTTTTTTAATTTTGAATCTCTCTGTTGTGTTGTGTCTTCTTATATTTATGCCTGACATATATAATATATTAAACAGACCGATTATAACAGTTGTAGTTGTCTAACTGCGACATATGTCAAATTTCATTGGCCATGAGTCATTAGATATCAGGCAGCTTACATGAATACCTAGCATGTTATGGTTTTCATGATAATATCTTTTGCCCCACAACAGCCATGCTTCTGGTAATACACTCAGATAAAAAAAAACCCTTATTAAGAAAACTTGAAAAAGTGTGGACAGTTAGTTTTTGGCAAATAAGATTCCAGGCTTTTACCACACTTTTATTATGGTCAGTAATTTCAAGCTATAGTGTCTAGTATATTATTCTCACTGAAAATATTCGTAGTGTTCTTCATTGGAATGTCCGGTATGGATATGGCTACTGTAAAATTTTGCTTAGCACTATGTGGCTTCATGATCCTTTCATATTTTTATTGGTTCAGTATTTCTTATTGTAAATTTCTTTACACTATCGTTTCCTTGTCAACGGATTAAATGAAGCAAGAATGCAAGAATGGATCACTGGTTTATTGATTAAGTAAGCAATATAATATTAGACACCATATAATGTATCAAAATTCAGCTATCTACTTTCCATGTTTATATCAGTTATAAAAATTCATCAGGTTGTAAACTTTTTATAATGACACGGTCAAATATATATCTTACACCAAACATTGAGATGAACTAAAATAAGATATGCTTTATATAGCAACAAAAGAAGAAGCGTTTTTTTTTACGTAAAAACTCTCCGCTAATCGTCTGCTATGTATATACAAGGTGTGATCAAAAAGTTCTAAGCGAAGAATTCTCCAATCAGCTATTCTATTTGTATATAGATATAATAAAAAATGTTAGATAATTAAGATGGCAATGATTTAGACAGGTTAGCGTTTTGCTACTGCTAATATCAATAGAATAATAGTGCATTAAGTACGGGCTGTACTGATCTCGGCTACCACGAATTAAGAAATGTACAATTGAATGGGAGAAGAGTGAGTAATTTTTATATACAGAAATGATGAATTATTATTGGGATGAAACGATTAGAATAAGTACAATATATATATATCACGTAGAACTACATGTAAAATTATCAATGCTTATTCTCTTGTGTTTTCTGAGCATTATTATATCTCCACGGAATACCCAACTAACAGAAACAGCGTCTTGTAATGCGCTATTTCATCATCAGTCGGTAATTACTATCTAATCGGGGAATATTATAAATTATTAGTGCTACATTAAAAAAAGCAACGTGTTGGACTTTTCTTTAACACCTATACGGTCTATTTTACGCCCGGACTTCCACCATTTGTGTTGCTTGTGGCGTCATGCCTCTCCTCGGTAGACTTGCGGTCATTGATCTGCCGGTCTTCATTCTAGACCCTTGCTTACGCCAAACCTCGTATTGCTGTTTCATCCAGTCAGGAGTTGGGTAGCGCTCCACGCGATCCATGGGTTGTCGTATATAATCTCCTCTATATATCGTATGATCATCAAACGGTGCCTCACTCATGAAAGCTCGCCCATCGGGTTTACAGGAACGTGCTGGCTGAGCGGAATGTCGTACATAGTGTTGTCGTGTAGTGGACAAACCCTCAAATTCGCCTGCAATATAATGATGTAGATATTAGTACTGTTTGTTTTTCGCCTCAGTCCTTCACCTTAGCGGCGAATACCTGGGGATGATACCAGGGAGTTATCAGTTACAATACAGCAGCATCCACGGCGGTTTGGTTATTAATACTGTGTGTGTGTATTAGCTCGAGTCATGTACTGTATATAAATCTCTGTTCTATATATTATTCTCCTCGGAAATATATATATGTGCAATTGCATAAAGCTGTTACTGGAATTACGGTGGTTCTTATTCACGCATGAAATGCATAAGGGTATTGGATGTGAGTAATTGAAATCCAAGAACAATTTATCTCACTGTTCGACCCAATCGTTCTGAAATAAAGATATCAAGTTACCTGTAGGGCGTAAATTTTCTTCCCTGATTATGAATGGTTCACGTCGAACTGTCCATTTTTTGAAATCAGTTTGGTAATTCGTTGTACCATCAAACGGCATCGTAGTAGACCTCTTAACTTCGGGTTTTTTTGATGCTGGAGGAGTTGCGACAACATATTTGTAGTCGAGTCGGTTTGTGGTGCGCAAATCCATATCACCATGGGGTTTTTTGTACTTGTCCATCTCATGGCGGTGTGGCTTTTCCACCGGCCACACGATGAACTGATCGCGGAATTCCGACGAAGAGGCCAGTGGCTCAGTCGACACAAAGTGCGTTTGAGGTGGTCGAGCACTTTCCGCAGGCGGAACCTTGATCCCCATGTAATCTTGCTTAAAGGTCGTTGTTGTATTCATTGAGACAGTGGGTGGTGCAAACCTTTGCTTTTCACGTATTTGACGAGGCTCCAATTTATGAGGAACAAAGCTGATTTTGTGTATGGTGCTGCTCTGCAACGGTTGATCCGACTGAAAAGCCTGCGTTGGCGGCTTAGCCGACGTACGCGGTGACGCCGAATGTGGAATGAAGTCCTAACGAAAAAGAAAATGTAATCATAATCACCTATACACATCGTAATCGTGCAGGCCAGGACAATGAGTCAAAAATAGCTTTCAACTAGTTTACCCGTCTGAATGTGGAGATATTTTCCATTTTTTCAGTCGGTAATTTAAATTCTCGGTCTTCCCGGAAGCTAACACGCGGTGGCAAAATCCATCTTTTGAAATCGTCTGAAATGAGAATATATTGCTATATACTCTTCTTTATTTGTTGTTTATTATGTTATCTAGTTACCTGTGTAGGTTGGTACGGCATTAAACGGCCCACTAGGTACACTTCTTGTATCTTTCCTTTTGGCGAGTTGCGCCCTCTCGGCCTTTAGCAAAGGATAATCTATTTTGTACATGGTAGTTCCCTCCATTGCTGTTTCTGGCGATTTATAGATTTCTTTCGTAACTTGACGCTTTTCGGGTAACGGATGTTGTATGTAGTCTTTTCTGAAGTACACAACACGTGAATAACGCCGTTAGTGTTGCTTGGTTTTAGCCCGTAGGTTTATGTTACCTGAATGTAGTATCGCCTGACATCCTCACATCAGATTTTCTGAGATCGTATGGAGGTTTACAAGATTCGGTAGCAGCAATATTGCGTTTAATGTACTCATCAACGTATTCCGATGACATCGCTTGCTGATCGCCGTAGTTCAAAAATGCCACCGGTCTTGGCCGATGCCACCTAGCGGTTGAAAATAACACAGTAAAATGTCGCTTAGTTTCCATTCATTCTAACGAATGAAATTCTCCATAAGTATTTATTGAGTTATATCAATAAAAGTTTTTCGTGAAAACGTTTATCATTCATAAAAATTAATGATTATATAGGCGTTTCCAATGTCACGACCTGTTGTTATTGAACAGGACGTTCACAAAATAGGCGGTACAAGACGTTCGCATAACATATATTAAACAATCCGGAGTCAAAACAATCTTTCACATCTCACTGTTTTGTGGAATCAACGTAACACATTCAGTGTTGCGGACCCTATCAAGCAAGAACACGCTTTCGTACAATGGTAGCAAAAATATTTAAAGTTCTTTGTGTATTTTCATTGTCTTTTTTAGGGATCAAACATTTCGACATTTACATGAACATTTTTTAGTTGTTTCATGTGTATATAGACAACATGCGAATTTTCAACAATAACGGTTGCTATTAGGAAGTACTGTACTGTATACAGTAATAATACTATTACAATGATATAATGTGCAATATCTACCATAGTAGGTTTATCAATTGAGTAAGGCTACTACGATTAACTGTTTTTTTCCGGTCCATCATATGACATTGCCCTCGAGTACCTTTAGACCCAGAGATAATGCGATGAGTTGTTATTCGTAAATCGAATGATGACGTCTAACCTTCGAATAGAGACAAAAGACCCAGCGAACACTCATGTATGTCATAGCAACGTTTCCCAGATTTTATATTCTTATAAAGACCTTATAGCAGAAGTTTTTACTAGTCTTGTGATTTAGCAATCAGTAAAGATTCACAAAAACTTCTCAGTGGTAAAAACTCTACCACATAGAATTTTTTCATTCATCACTCAAGCCCCCTCGAAGCAGACATTCAACATATTGTGGTTGAAGACTAGGCGTGTAGGATTTTCGGAGTTGGAAAAACACTTTTAAAAAGATATATATGGGATCAATGAAGTGTCTGTATCGGTTACAGTTTACATTTGCAGGTTCTGAGAAATGGTAATTTGTGCCAGACATATTCAGTAAACATTAGCATTCAAAATTAGATGCATATTGAACTACCACTTGAACTTAATTATTGTAAGATTATTTAAGACTGAAATGCTTAGTCCTGGTTTTAAACTATACCCTATGGAATTATGAATGAATTACGCGTAGCAATTCATTCAACTAACAATCGTTCTAAGCTAGCGATTCCAAGTAAGCTTACCATTTCTGAACTTTCATGTTTCGAGGTTTCCAAGTCGACGCTATATGCCTAAAATGTTACCTGGACATGTGTCTATCCTCTAAATGGAATTATTACAATTCAGTTAATGCAATCCTTTCATAAGACTTTTATCTCAGTTATCTCAGTGACTATCTAATACTAATATGCAGTAACTCGAATCGATACATTTCTAATAAAATCTGGCATTTAAACACTGGAAGGAGACTGTGTGCAATGATGTGTGGCGGTAACTACCAAGCCTGACTCGTAGCTATGGCCTCGCGAGTGCTCAAACATCGATGTATATAATATACACGTTTCATCGCGCTCTCTACACGAACTCTATAGTTCCATACAAAAGGTTTAAAGAAGGCTTGTTTTCATAAGGGCCTTTCATTCTTTCTCTCCTTTTCTTTTTATTAGTTTGATTTCACTTTTGCTCTGATAATATTTAAGGAGACGCTGCGGAAAGCATACCTAATTTAATTCTATTGGGTTTCATCCCAGAGAAAAGTGAATATATATGTGTAGTAACTAGTTTTCGACGCTAGTATCCTTAAATTAAACCCATGCTTTTATCATATCTTTTACCATGGCGAGCAATACCGATAGACCTCGTATAGTTTATATTAAAAATAAACTTTTAATTGATAACATGAAAATATGCATCAGAACTCGGTATTTAAACACCAGACATCGGATTCTCTTGAAAATTCAATTAATACTGGGCTTGTTTGAACAGCCGTCTGTTGTTACTGGGTATTGTATAGTAGTATGAGCACGGATTATGTTATGTCAAATATGAATGTGCCAAAGACTTGAAACTTTTTTTACAGCGGACCAGATAACTGAGAGAATGACAAGCGCGGGCCACATCGCCATTCCGCGGGAGCCGTTATCCCCTTTTTAAGTCACCAACCACCTAGTTACTTAACCTTAATTTAAAAAGATGACAACGGGTACCGTCAGTTTGCTGTGCATATGAGACTTATATGCATGGATTCGCTATGGAATTTCTGCATTTATTGGCGTGTGGTATATAGTGGAGCGGCAATTGATCCTCGAGTTATTAAGGGTTGTTCAACGCGGGTCACTCGTAACGGCAACCCGAAATCAGTATTCTAGCTTTGAAACAGAATTTTTCGGGGTTAACCTAAATCAATCAACCCAATTTTTTCAACGAATGCTGCTTCAGATATTACGTCTTCTATGTGCTAATTTTAGCGTGATTAGATCAACAGAAGTTCATTCATAAGCGTTGATTGTACTTTCCATCTAGCGGTTGGAAGTTTTTACTTCCCTTAACGGTTATAAATGATCCAACAGTGACATATAGCGGTTGGAAATGCTTACTTCACCTAACGCTTATAAATGAACTTCTAATTACCCAATCACACTAAAATTAGCAAATATGAGACATAATACATAAACCAACATTCTCTGAAAAAATTGGGTCGATTGATTCAGGTTAACCCTGATAAAATCTATTTCGAAAGTCGAATACCTATTTCGGGTCGGCGTAACGATTGACCCCGTGTTGAACAACCCTTATTAACTCGCGGATTAATTGCCGTCCCACTATATGAGACACGCAAATGAGTGTAGAATTTCATAGCGAATCCATACACATATGCACAGCAAACTAACGGGAGCCATTATCTTCCTTCGAGGGGAGGCTCCCTGCATACTATCTTTATGTTTCATTAAGAAGTACCGCTGGTAAAGTGTAGAACTAATCCGTGCTGCTCTTATATGCTTTTAGTGAGCACTTTAATTGTTTGTGGAATCTTTCCACTATTCCATTACCTTGTCAGTGATATGAATCACGGAGTCTTATAATATGTGTGGATACTTTCTTTTAGAGGTCTGTAGGCTCATGGTTAACAGTGGAATAACCATCTCGATGTTCTCAACAAGTGTTGTAGCTCACAAAGTTGCGTGTTCAAATGATGTCGGGGTCACGCGAATGTATCATTGGTAGTTCACGTAGACTAGAGTAGACTAGATCTTATATTTAGTAGTTTACTATGGAAAGGATTTTGGATTTTTATAAAATTACTTGCCAACATAATATGCCAACAACGTTCGTATGAATTATATTTATGTTACAAGAAACATTTGTCTTTTTCCGGTTACGAATGTTACGTATACGCTTCTCACCATTTAATTAGCAATGGTTACTCACATTTTTTTATCCTTATAAAAGCTATGCATACAGATCCAAGCTATGCACATAGCCATCTCTGACGACAGGAACTGTATATGTAATCGTATACGTATAATGAAAGTGAGAAAGTCCTACATCACAACGAAGTCAAAGTATGTGTTCCTACATTTTATTTGTACACTATGGACGGTCATTTTCCATATTATTATTGACGTTATTTGATGTATCCCCTCTGTCCCTTTCGCTTATTTTACTTCTCTTAACTGTTTTCGTGAATAAAAATATTTCATTCCTATGTCCTGTCGTTGGGTAGTAAGAATCTTTCAAAGTGTCTGGCTAGGAAAACCAATGTTATCTGGGTATTTTACTTTTTTGTTAAATTTTCAGAGGAGGAAGAGGAGATGGTCACCTGTTACTGCGTGCGCACGCGTTAGTGGGATTCTATCGTAGACAGAAAAAGGGGCGCGTCTCATTCTCTTGTTTCTTTTTGTCAATAAAAGCGTCACCGTCACCGTCTTTCGGTAGGAAGCTAAAATGATCACTCCATTTTTCTTCGGCAGCGGTGATGTGAGCACGTCTCACGTGTCTTCTAGGTAAGTTGTTTATAGTTTTAGATGTTTTTGTTGTATTTTTGACTAGACTCTTTACTATAATAAGAACTTGCTATTATATTAGAGAGGCAACCTGTATAATTCACTGTAATGAAAACCAGTGCCGGATTAAACATTTAAACTATACGAAAGCTCATTAAAACATTACATCAGAAGGTATCAAGCCTTGAAGATATGTATTCTTTTAAATTATATACTGGCCAATCACTGGAGGTAAAAATGGAAATATTTAAGTCTGTGGAGAAGACCATTAAACATTTGGTATTGTATAAAGTTTTCAAAAAGACTGCAAAATAGCGCGTTATATTGATTAATAACGACGGGGCTTTATCACATATATGGGAATTCGCTGAATACCAAAATGGCGTAAATCAATTCCAATGTATGTCAGAGAATTTTCCAGTATCACGAAGTTAACTTTGTGAATACGAAATTTTCAAAATAACCGCGTGATGCAGAATTAGTCAAAACTAGTGATCATCTAAATTTCGCATTCAATTATTCAAACCCGATGATATCCACAAATTCTCAAAATTGCCAACGTCGATTAGGTAATCAGACAATTCCCTGTAAACGTCCTTACCCGAGTTTGTAATTATCTCCAGAGATTAGAGAACCCGGCGGAGGAACGCTCGCCATCTTGATTGGAAAGTCTATCGGTACGATCCCTCGTGTTTAACTAATCTGTAAACATGTCTTAATTCAGATACGCGGGGCAAACGCATGTTCAATTGAATTTTAAAACGTCCAGAACAATATGTGGCATCCCGTTGAAAGCTCTACTTCAGGCAGCAGAAGGTAATAAACACCTTAACTGAAAATTTGTTTTACATTCGACCCTTTCATTTTGTCGATAAAAATTTTAAAATATGAAGCTAATGCGTTGGAAAAGATAAGATTTTATTTTAAAACCAATAACTAACTATCATAATTTAAGTAACATTTTCGCAAGAACCGGTATGAACCAGCCAAATCACACCACTGGTTATACTACCAAGTCAAATGTAGTTTGAACAATCTTTCGCTTTTTAGATCTCGCGTTGATTTCGCGATATTTTCGCTAGAAATCCGCAAGTAGATGTTCTGAAAAGCTAGTCGGAGGTAACGCTCAATGTCTGGTCCATCATTACTGGTATATTTTGACGATGGTCTGAGAGTTGTACGACCGGTCACAGTGAGTACAATTTTTCTACTATTTTTGTAATCCAATTAAGTAATTAATGTTTTAATGTTTTATTTCTATTCTATGTAGTAGCAGTGGTATATACTATATTATTTAGTGTTTTTAAACTAATGTAAATTTTCTATTATTTGTAGAGATTACTCTTTTAGAATCGGAGCGAGAAGTATATTTTATTAATAAAATGCATTTTGCTTTCTATTTATCGCGGTTAACGATAGTAATACTTTTAACTATAACGTTTACTTGAAATTTTTTAGGTAGTACTTTTGGTATCGATGTTATAATACAGTTTTAAAATACTGCAGAATTTATTCATCAAATTATATTCAGTTGGCAGCTATATAGCCCGAGTATATCCGCGATTCAACAGATGAAACATAATATTCCAAATAGCTTAGCAAACTGAACTGTTATATATGAGAATGCAGGGTCTGTGTAGAAGGCTCTGATAAAATACGCGTTGATCCCATTTTAAATGGGACTTTTTTCTGAATTAGGATTCTAATAACCCTACATAGATAAATTAAGTATAAGTGCGATACGTTCCCTTTTTTAAAATTTTAGGAACTAGAAGAGTTTGTCATTAGAGTATGAATTAGCATGGAGGTTTATTGCTTCACGTTAAACTGTGTTTTGTGTCTTAGTAGTAAGTTTTCTAAGCATCATTTTACTTTCTTCGCAGCTTCGCGCAACTTACTGCTGTCAGTCTTAGTGGGTCTCTTTGCCGATTAGCATTTCTTTCTTTCGGCAGCAGGTAATGACCGTAATACACAGGGTGAACCCAAAGTTTCTCGGTTTAGTAAATCGCAATAACATTCAATATTGATTGGATTAAGTTATTAGATGCAGTACATGCTCTGGTAACACTCGACTCTTTATTCTTTCCGAATTTTAGCAATGTTTCGCAAACCGTGAATGTTTTCTCCACTGTATAACCCTCTTGATACGGAATAATTTATGATAAATAATTATATTAAGGGCTCGATTAAGCTAGCTAGCGGGGCCAAATGTATAAAAAGTCCCTCAACTATTTGTCCCGCTCATAGTATAATTTCACGTGCTTTGATCATTTGACTGAGAAATATGATCAAGTTTGCTGGTGTGGCATCATGCTAATGTGCGAATCAAGATTTTTCTGTCTTATTCGAATAGGCGGAAATTTGAAATGAAAGGAAGTTTGTTCCTCGCCTAAAAAAATTCTTCAATATCCTCCGAACGGCGTATACGAGGGCATGTTACTGCATTTGGTACAAAATTCCAAATGCTAATATTCAGTTCAATAAATTTCAGTCAATTTCTATGAAAAATAAACACTTCGTTGGGGATCCCCTGTGTATTAATTTAATGAAAAATTGATTTGAATTAATTAAATGGAAGTGCAATACCAATCAACTAAATGTTTTTGCAGGCAAGGCAATGTTGACCTATACGTGAGTTTGTCGTTCGTCGTTCGTCGCACTTCATAACCATTTTTCATAACCAGCCTCGCCTTTTCTCAATTCAGTGGCATTATATAGACTGGTTTGGTATGGTATTCCCCCCGTATAAATATGCAACTGTCCATATCTAATATATTTTATCAATATGCATGAAGTGAACGATATCTGTTATTCGATCTCAAGTGGTCGGAGTGAATATAGATTGTTAACGGATTGATAACTTTCACTTAGTTAAAACAATTAATTTGAGACTTTTGCATATTTATAATATAGCTATTGTAATCATTCTATTCTTAAATGCTACCTTTGGCTAATACTTTTCTAGTTTGTTTTTCAGGACACTTGGAAGCAGCTGCAAGAAAGCAATAGATTATATTATATTAGATTAGATTTCATTATGTTACTTGAGAGTTCAAATGTAATCAAAGTCCCATAAATGCGCTCAAGTTTGTTCCTTGCCTAAAATAATTTTCAAAATCTTTCGAACAGCGTATACGAGGGCATGTTACTGCTTTTGGTAAAGAACTTCAAATGCTAGTATTCAGTTATATAAATTTGAGTCAATTTAAATGAAAAAAACGAAGTCGTTGGGGATCCCCTGTGTATCAATTTGATGAGAAATTGATTTGAATGAATTATGAAAGTGCAATACCAACCAACTTCTGTTTTTGCAGGCAAGGCAATGTTGACCTATACGAGAGTCGGTCGTTCGTTCGGGTTCTTACAATGAAGCGGCACTGGGTCGGTTATCAACCATTGGTCATCCAATCGAGTCGGTCGTTCTTTCGAGTTCTTACAATCAAGTGGCACTGGGTCAGTTATAAACCATTGGTCATCCAATCACGGGCACAAGTCGGACATTAAACCATCGGCCATTCAACCACGGGCACTGCTTCGAAACTCCTCCTACCTGGAAATGAATGGATTATATCCACGAGGATTATCCGATGGACGAACGAGGAAAACCGTAAATAGTATTTAAAATTTACTTACCTATGTTACACCAGAGTCTGGTATTGAGGTCGGAATTTGGTGTCGCATTTGCAAAGCAAATTGAACTAGTGAAATCCCGTTACGTTATTGTTAAATACATTGGGGTTCATGATTATTTAATCTTGAATCCTAAAATACCTTGTATACGGACGGGACCGATCTTTTTCAATTTGACTCTAGGCTAACATAGACAAGCAACACGGCGGGTTGAGATTAACTTAATATTTTTGACTGCTCATTTTCATGCCATTTCAAGACAGCCGGGCAAGCCGGAAACAATCAGTGGAGCCAGTTGCCCAAAAACTGTGTAATCCCGAAAGGTAGTTTAAATGGCCAGGTGTGGGAATGTCTCGCTCTGGTCCCCTTTAACAAAAAGAACTAGGAATACTGCCCTCGCACGAAACCAAACACAGCCCTCGCGCCGAATCCCCAAAAAAATACAAATTACCCCCGTGTGTTTCTTTCACCCAACAGGGGTATTATTTAGAAAACAAGCAGATACGAGATTGACGAGATTTACGAGCTACGAGGCAAAATTACGAGTTTTGGGAGGCAAAATTACGATCCTATACAGAATATTATTATATGGAAAAAAGTTGCGCATCGCTTTTACTCTTATATTGGAAGGCAGGGGTCCAAGAGCCTAGAGCAGATATCTTTTTCATGCTTTTTAGACTTTTCATGCTTGAGAATTTTTCATGCTTATTTAATAATTAATAATTTATGATAATAATAGTAGAAGATAATCTAATGAAACAGTCCTGAATAGAAGCGCCTCAATGCTTCTTGAACTTGGTTTGTCTAGTTGAGATAGTCATGCTGCCTTAGCACAACTCGTGTAAGGTGGTGTTTCGATTTCAATTAGTTCAGACCTTCCGTATTCGCGTTGAGTAAGGTTGAGCGTCTGGAAAGTAAAAGAAAGTTAGAAGGTTTAGTCCCGCCGTGTTGCTTTAGGCTTGATTAGGGGATTAAAAAGTAATAATTGATTTACTAACAACTTAAGAACTTAATGAATTAAATTAGTCAATTACATTGTGTGTGCCTTTCATGCTCGCTGGCCTATCCGTTTGGCCTAGATTTGTTAGGGGACTCGCACATTGCATCGTGCCTTGTCAGCGCCTCGTGATAAACCCCCAAACTAGTAAATTTAACTCTGCTTAGTGTCCTAGCTTTCAAACGGTCTGGCTGGATGCCGTGGGATTTCGGTGGCCTTAAGGCTTACCCCGCATAGGACTGATAGGATAGGACAAACAACCCTCGCACAGAACTTTTAATGAAAGGACAGACAGTTTTGGGATTTTTTTATATTTTTTTCTATTTTTTCTATTTTTTCTATATTGTTGTGCCAATATATTTTATGCATTTTTATTTTTTGACTTTCAGATCGTAAATTTTAAGCCTAGTCGTAAATATCCTTAAGCCCCGTCCACAGAAAGATTATAAGCAGGCAGATCAGGCAGGTTTACATATAAATTCAAAATACCTAACACTGTTCGCTTGTTTTTTCAGAATATCCTGGTAACTACGCACTTCACAACCATTTCAAAATCAGCCTTGCCTTTTCTCGATTCAGTGGCATTATAGAGAAGAGTTTGGTACTGTATTCCCCATTATAAATATGCAACTGTCCATAACCAATATTATTAATCAATATGCATGAAGTGAACGATTAATGTTATTCGATCTCAAGTGGTCGGAGTGGATATACATACACACACACACACGCCCCCTTTGTTAGGTTAGGTTAGGTTAGCTTATCCGCAATGGCTACTAGGTGAGAATTGCAAAGATTGTTCACGGATTGCTTTTTAATTAGTTAAACTATTTGAGACTGTTGCATATTTTAATATAACTACTGTTATCAAGTATTCTATTCTATTCTAAAATGTAATATCACTTGTCTAGTCATTTTTTCAGGACACTTGGCAGCGGCTACTTCTGGCGACTTCTGTGGTAATTATTTATTCATAATATGCAATTGTCAATGTCCAATATATTAAAAGTATGCTGTTAACATAACTTATATTATTCATTCATTATTGATATATACCATAAAGAGGGACATTTTTTTCGCTTCTTTGAATGCATGAAGTGAACGATTAATGTGATTTGATCCCAAGCAGCTGGTGTAGAAATATACACTCCCCTTATGTTAGGTTTTTGATAGGGTTTGATAGGTTTTTTAATTTCTGCATTGACTGCTAAGTGAGAATTGCAGAGGTCGTTTACAGATTGCACTGTTACTTTTGTATTGTTATAAAACTGATGTCGTTTAACTGTGGTGACAATTGCATGTTATATAATGTATTTTATCTACGCTAATCTTCATGTTTATTTAAGTTAATGTCAACGTACAGTTGTTTTTCAGGAATCCAAACAGCTGCTAACAGATCATTTTCATATCAATCGGTGTCGTCTGCCATAATTTTGATATAAATAATCTTGGTCCAATAAATGGGCTCCAAATAAATAGTATTGTAAGAAGTCAGTAATTTTTGTGAGGACTATGAAGTCATTTCAGTTGACCTATCAGTTGATATTCACAACGGGTTGACTTGAATGTAAGAACCAAGTCGCAAAGTCACAAGATTTATTTACTTCTGACATTACAATTCAACGCTTCAGAATAATTTATGTGCGGTGATGTAGACAATGAATGGAATTCAACAAATACTTGGTGGTATAAGAAATTATACTGTTCATAATATGCACTTGCCAATGTCCAATGTAATTAAAATACTAAACATTTCAAAATAAATTGTCCTGTAACTAATATTATTCAACATGAAACACAGGCAACTCTGGTGATTTCACTGATGGTTATAATTTTTTTATGTCCTTTTTGTATATATACTATAAAGGGATAGTGGGACATGTTTTTCGCTTTTAAAGTACGCATGGAGTGAACGATTAATGTGATTTGATCCCAAGCAGTTGGTGTAGAAATGTACACTCCCCTCCCCTTATGTTAGGTTCTGATAGGTTTTTAATATTTTTGCATTGACTGCTAGGTGACAATTGCGAGGTCGTTTATGGATTGCATTTTTGCTTTCATAATGTTATGAAGCTAGATTTATTGCCGCTTAAACTGTGCTGGTAATTGCATATTCTGTACATTGTAAATATATTGTATTGATTCTGATGTTACTTTGAACGTATTTACTGATACGTTTGCTGAGACGTATTTACTGATACGGTTTTCTATATATTAATGTAATTTAAAGACTTTTAGAGACATATTTACCGATACGTTTGTATATATATTAATGTAATTTAAAGACTTTTTGAGATGTATCTACTGATACGTTTATATTTATATTAATATAATTTAAAGACTTTTTGAGACGTATCTACTGATACGTTTGCATATATATAAAAATTTAATTTAAAGACTTGAGACGTATCTACTGATACGTTTATATATATATTAATGTAATTTAAATACTTTTTGAGACGTATCTACTGATACGTTTGCATATATATAAAAATTTAATTTAAAGATTTGAGACGTATCTAATGATACGTTCATATATATATTAATGTAATTTAAAGACTTTTAGGACGTATCGACTGATACGTTTATATATATATATATATTATTGTAATTAAGACTTTTTGAGACGTATCTACTAATACGTTAATATTTATATTAATGTAATTTAAAGACTTTTTGAGACGTATCTACTGATATGTTTATATATACTAATGTAATTTAAAGACTTTTTGAGATGCATCTACTGATACGTTTATATTTATATTAATGTAATTTAAAGACTTTTTGAGACGTATCGACTGATACGTTTATATATATATTAATGTAATTTAAAGTCTTTCGAGACGTATCGACTGATACGTTTATATTTATATTAATGTAATTTAAAGACTTTTTGAGATGTATCTACTGATACGTTTGCTTATATATAAAAATTTAATTTAAAGACTTTAAGAGATGTAACTACTGATACGTTTATATATATATATAAATTTTGAGATGTATCGACTGATACGTTTATATTTATATTAATGTAATTTAGAGACTTTTTGAGACGTATCGACTGATACGTTTGCATATGTATTAATGTAATTTAAAGACTTTTTGAGACGTATCGACTGATACGTTTATATATATATTAATGTAATTTAAAGTCTTTTGAGACGTATCGACTGATACGTTTATATTTATATTAATGTAATTTAAAGACTTTTTGAGATGTATCTACTGATACGTTTGCTTATATATAAAAATTTAATTTAAAGACTTTATGAGATGTAACTACTGATACGTTTATATATATATATAAATTTAATTTAAAGACTTTTTGAGATGTATCGACTGATACGTTTATATTTATATTAATGTAATTTAGAGACTTTTTGAGACGTATCGACTGATACGTTTGCATATATATTAATGTAATTTAAAGACGTTTTGAGATGTATCTACTGATACGTTAATATATATTAATGTAATTTAAAGACTTTATGAGATGTATCTACTGATACGTTTATATATATTAATGTAATTTAAAGACTTTATGAGACGTATCTACTGATACGTT